>ML103699.1:76894-87527 GCA_003697995.1 Taxidea taxus jeffersonii | reverse complement strand
GAGCCCAATGTGGGACTGGATCCCAGGACCCTGGGATCATGACCTGAGCCAAAGGCAGAGGCTTTAGCCCACTGAGCTACCCAGGCACCCCTGTTTTTGTTATTTTTTTTTTTTTAAGATTTTATTTATTTGTTAGATCGAGCACAGGCAGACAGAGTGGCAGGCAGAGGCAGAGGGAGAAGCAGGCTCCCTGCCGAGCAGGGAGCCCGATGTGGGACTTGATCCCAGGATCCTGGGATCATGACCTGAGCCGAAGGCAGCTGCTCAACCAACTGAGCCACCCAGGCATCCCGTTTTTGTTATTTTTTAAATTAGAAAATAAGGGAGATAGGAATGAGTCTGTTTAGTTCATCAGACTGAGTGTAAATTCAGAAACAGTATAATGCTTGAAGCTTTTTTTTAAGATTGGTTTATTTGACAGAGTGTGAGCGCATAAGGGCAGGGGGCGGGCAGAGGGAGAGGGAGAAGCAGGCCCTCCATTGAGCCCAAGGTGGGCATGAATCCGGGACCCTGGAATCATGACCTTAGCCAAAGGCAGACTCTTAACTGAGCCACCCAGCTATCCCTGCTTGGAGATTTCGTTAAACATTTTATGTATTTTTAAAAGATAACTTCAAAGGTCATTTCTGTTTTTATTTATTTTATTTTTGAGGAGGGGAGGGGCAGAGGAAGAGAGAATCCTAAGCAGGTTCCATTGCCAGTGCACAGCCCTAGGTGGGTCTGGATCTCATGACCCTGAGAAAATGACAGCCAAAATCAAGAGTGGGATGCTCAGCTGATTGAGCCACCAAGGAGTCCCTCTTCTATTTTAAAGAAAACCTGTGGGAGTGAGTGAACTTAAGATCCTGAGGTTTTTGATACACATCTAGTCATTGTATTCTCACCACATTCTGTTTACTCACCAACTATTAATCCCATAAAATGAGCCTCATTTCTTAATACTTTCTGTACATGTACTTAAGATTATATATTTTATTTTTTTAAAAGATTTTATTTATTTATTAGACAGCGATCACAAGTAGGCAGAGAGAGAGGGGGGATGCAGGCTCCCTGCTTGAGCAGAGAGCCTGATGTGGGGCTTGATCCCAGGACCCTGGGATCATGACCTGAGCCGAAGGCAGAGGCTTTAACCCACTGAGCCATCCAGGCGCCCCAAGATTATATATTCTAAAGATTTTATTTACTTGAGGGTGCATGGGGCAGAGGAACAAGCAGACTCCCCGATTGGCAGGGAGCCCAACAGAGAGCTCTATCCCGGGAATCTGAGATCATGGCCCAAAGTCAGGCTCTCAACTAAGCCACCCAGGCACCCCTTAGATTATTATATCTTTAAGTAATCTCTACACCTGATGTGGAGCTTGAACTCAGGACCCTGAGATCAAGAGTAGAAGTGCCATCCAGTTGGCCAGATGCTCTTGTATACAGACTTTTAGAGAGTTTTAGGCATGTGGTTGCCTGGTAGAAAAATGCCACATTTTAACAATAGTGAAATTTGGGAAACCTGAATTGAAATGCTCCTTAACTGTAAAGTTGACATTCAACCACATTCCTTTTTATCTTTCTCATTCCACCAAGACTTTACAGTCATCTACTGATAGGATGCCTTTAACTAGTCAGGATTGGCTTTCCCGATTTTAGATCTTAGACATTGTCTTGTTGGTTCTCCTAAACAATCCTATCCTAAGGAGGCAAATGCCAGTTCAAATCAGTAAAGCCTCAAAACAAGACAGGTTAATTTTTCCTTTTTTGAGATTGTCCTTTATGAACACAAGGACATGCTTTGCTCATTCATAGTCAATCAAAAAGTAAAGGTGAAATACTATCACGGTATGTGGTAATGTCTTGCCACTAATGCCATGTTATGGGTTAAACAGTAGGGGGTGGGCGATCGGGGATCGAATGTAGTTAAGTTTCTTTTTTTTTAGTCGAGTTCTTGTGTAACAAGTGAAAGGAAGAAGGGTGACTATGAGATAACACGAGAAAAAGCTTAGGTTCACCCCAGGATGTGGTAGATTTTGTCATGACCAAGTGCCTAAGTTCTCATCGCTATTCAAAAGCTTCATCAAGAGTCAAACAAAACAAAGCAAAACAAAAAATCGCCCTCTCCCCGCCATCTGTTGCTTATTCGTTTCGAGCCGTCCGCTAGGCTGGCCCGCATCTGACCACCGGGGCTGGCGTCCGCGTCCGTCCAGGCATTCGTGTGAATGGCCAGGTGCCGTTCTCAGTGCCCGCCAAGACCGGGAGAGAAGTGAGCGGGTCGACCGTCATAAACTGGGGTGACGGGCAGGAACGGTCTTTAATTTAAGCCCTGGTCCGCTGGGTAGCGGCGAAGAACCGTTTCTTTGCTGACCGTAGCTGGTGGACCTCACAACCGCAGATGCACCTTCCCAGAGCCTGCAGCCCCCGGACCCGCCGGCGCGAGAGCCAGGACGACGCCCCCGAGGTCTCGCGAGAGCCGCGGTTGGTCCCTCGGCGCCGCCGTAGCGGGGCCGGCGGGCGCGTTCCTCTGGGCGGGCGGTTTGGGTGCTTGCTCGGACTGGCGGAGGGCGCGGGGCTCCGGGGTTCGGGGCTCGCCCCCCGCTCCGGGCAAGAGCGCCTATGGCGTTTGTAAGGTGACGCTGCGCTCACCGACTTTCTCCGGGGGCGGAGGAAGCACCCATGAACCCTTCGGCGACCTTCCTCGCCGGGCGCCAGGTGAGCGGCGGCCGCGGGCTCGGCGTCTCCGCCGGCGCGTCCGGGTGCGAGCGGACAGCGAGCCTCGCGGGACGGGGAGCACCCTGGCCGAACCCGGGTGGCTTTTAAGGAACGGTTTCTCCTTAAAATGGAAAACGATACACTGTACGAAGAGGAGAAACGGAGCGTCTGCTCCCTTTCCTTAGTTAGAACGACGTTCGGCCCAGGCGCCGAGACGAGCGGCGAGTAACTAGGTGCTCACTTTTTAACGACACCTGGGCGTTTGGAGAGGGCTTTTCTCGGCGCCGCCTCGCTCCTGTCCTGAATTTCCTTCATAGTAACCTGCGAGGGGAGGAGCACGCTCCTGACTCCGTTTTCCCAAAAAGGGTCGAAAGCGAGCTTTGCATTTATGCGTGTACGATGGAAAGTGAATTTGGCATTCATCAGTACGGTGAAATGCGCTTTCCCCCCCTTTTCTCTCTCTCTCTTTTTTGCATGTTTGACGTGTTGCCTGTTTTCCTATGCCAGAATTTGTGCTCTTTGCCTGCGCGCTCATTACTGCATCCCCAACCACCTGGCGCTCAGAAAGGATTTGTTCAGTGAATTAATGAATGGTTTACCGAAGACCAGAATTTAAATCTTGTGATTTGATATCACTTGACCCAAATTCCATTTTTTGTGCTTACTTACTAGTGAGTAACTATGATTCATTTGTCATTGTTTATTTACAAATCTTTTCCAGAAAGCAGTAATGATACACATGGGCCTCTGGTGAACTTTTAACTACTATTTTATTTATTTTTTTAAAGATTTTATTTACTTATTTGACAGAGATCACAAGTAGGCAGAGAGGGAGGGGGAAGCAGGCTCCCCGCCGAGCTTTGAGCCCCATGCCAGCCAATCCCAGGACCCTGAGATCTTGAGCCAAGTTGAAGGTAGAGGCTTAACCCACTGAGCCACCCAGGTGCTCCTTTTAACTACTATTTTTAAGATAGAATTCTTGAAGTAACACTTTCAGTTCTTTGTTTCTTGGATAAGGAGCAGTAGCATATTTCAAAGTGTGCTTCACAATCTTAATAATAGCTGTTTGGAAAAACTATGTATCTCTTGACGTGTTTAAGTTGCTACCTAAAATTTTTCCTTAAAAAATATAACGATATTTTTCCTTATTTTCCTTATATTTCCTTACATTTCCTTTAAAAAAATAACAATAGCTAATGTTTGTTGAGTGCTTACACTGTGCCAGGTAATATGGAGTGCTTTACACAATTTATCTTGCTTAATCCACACAACTAAGAAGTTGAAGTGTTATTACCATTTTACAGGTGGAGAAACCAAGGCTTAGAGAGCTTAAGTAACTTGTGCAATGTTATAGAGCCACTAAAGTGGTTAATTCTGGATTCACACTTAGGTCAGACCAACTTCACGATCTAGTCTTTAAAATGACATATGTGGGGTGCCTGGATGGCTCAGTGGGTTAAAGCCTCTGCCTTCAGCTCAGGTCATTATCTCAGGGTCCTGGGATCGAGCCCCGCATGGGGCTCTCTGCTCAGCAGGGAGCCTGCTTCCCTTCCTCTCTCTCTGCCTGCTTCTCTGCCTACTTGTGATCTCTCTCTGTCAAATAAATAAATCTTTAAAAATAAATAAATAAAAATAAAATGACATATGCATAAAGGGAATCACTGTAGGTAATTTTATTAGGTATGAAATGGCATCATGGTGATATAAAAAAGTGTTCATTTTTAGAGAGGTATGCCAAATTATGTGAGAGTTTTCTTTTTAACAACAAAAAGACAAAGGAAAATTGGAACATGTGACAGAATCTTGATAATGGTAGAACTTAGGTACTGAACATAAGAGAGTTTATTATAGTTTCCTTGTCTTCTGTGTAGTTTTGAAAATTTTCCTTTATAAATAGGTGTGTTGAATTTGGACCAATCACAGTATCACATTGTTCTTGGTAGATTGAGTATACGTGCTAGATGTTATGAGACTTATTTACGTTCAAACAGTAATTATTTCATGTTTTCCTTTACTTGATTGATCTAGAATTGCTGGGGCAAATGTGGGGTAATAGTGTTGATTGATACAAGGAATAGGTTGACAGCAAAGACCAAAATGCCAAAATGAGTATATTTGTGATAGCTAATGAAGGTTTTACAAATGGTCCCACTTTTTACGAATGGCATGTGTGGTATGACAGGAAATTATAGAGGCAGAGTGCACAGTAGGCATGAACTCGTTTTAAATCTATGCAATTTTGATGCCATGTTATAACCAGTGAATAAAAAATAATTTAACTGCCTTGAATTGGCAGCAAAAGAAGATACAATTATTTGGAAAAAATGCCTCAGCTGGCTTATGTTATTGATTAGTTTTATTTTGATGTAAAACCACTTTCTTTGCTTAGAACATCGGGTCAGAAGTTGAGATTTCCACTATCGAGAAACAACGGAAAGAGCTACAGCTGCTTATTGGAGAATTAAAAGATCGTGATAAAGAGCTCAATGATATGGTTGCAGTACATCAGAGACAACTTCTCTCATGGGAAGAGGATCGGCAGAAAGTGTTGACTTTGGAAGAACGCTGCAGCAAATTAGAGGGTCAGAAATACATTAGCAGTATCTGTTACGCGCTTCTATATGCCAGCATATTCAAAGGACCCATGGATTAGACACAAATGTATTTATTTTAAAATAAATATTTTTATTTGAGAGAGTGAGCACGCATGCAAGCAGGGAGGGGGCTGAGGGGGAGGGAGAGAATCCTCAAGCAGACTCCCTGCTGAGCATGGAGCCCGTCTCGGGGCTCAGTCTCAGGACCCCAGGATTATGACCTGAGCCGAAATGAAGAGTCAGATGCTCAACCAACCGCCACCCAGGCACCCGAGACACAAATGTATTTAAATATTAAATATGTTAGGGGAAAAAAGGGGGCTCACAGGAAATATAAAAGAAAAATTATCTCAACACAGTCCCTGCTGTCCTAGAGTTTAGTTTAATTGAAGGTAGGAGACCTTTATGAACACTCACAATGAACAAACACAATGTGAATTAAAGTTGGGGAGACAGCTTAAATGTAGAAAGGGTGTGGAGAGAGCTCCAGTTAACCTGAAGTGTCAAGAGTGAATCTGAGTGAATCTGAGCCTGGGTGGCTCAGTGGGTTAAACATCTGCCTTTGGCTCAGGTCAGAACCCCAGGATCCTGGGATTGAGTCCCACATCAGGCTCTCTGCTCAGCAGGCTCCCTGCTTCCCCCTCTCTCTCTGCCTGCCTCTCTGTCTACTTGTGATCTCTGTCTGTCAGATAAATAAATAAAATCTTTAAAAAAAAATAAAAGTGAATCTGAATGAAATTAGTTTTGAGGGCGCCTGGGTGGCTCAGTTGGTTAAGTAGCTGCCTTCGGCTCAGCTCATGATCCTAGAGTTGCAGGATTGTGTCCCACATCGGGCTCCCTGCTTGGTGGGGGGTCTGTTTCTCCCTGACTTGTCCCCTCTCATGCGCTTGCTCTCTCTCTCAAATAAATAAATAATCTTTTTAAAAAAATAATCTTTAAAAAAAAGGAAAAATACTATTAAAAAAGAAATTAGTTTTGAGTTAGAATATGAATAAAGATGCCATGGGACTAGCCGTTTCTGTTGAACTGATTCAGAGATTTTAAATTTTTGGTATTGTACTTGATCTTAAGTATCTAAAATAGTCATCTTTTTAAAATACAGCAGTCTCAAAAATGGCTTGCAAAAATGTTCTTTGTGCTATATGTTAATTCTTTCATCCCTTCAGTGCTGCCCTAAGGTCTGAATGTTCTAGTGATACTACATCAATACCAGACTGTATTTGAAGGGGAAACATTAGATCTGTTTAATAGATAACTACATTGCACCTCCTTTTTTATCTTCTGTTACCCAAAGGATTCTGTAAACCTGACAGTCTAACACATCTTTATCCATTCGTCTGTTGATGGACATCTAGGTAAACGTGACAATCTAAATATGCATAGTTTTCTCTTTCTTTGATGACCATTTGATTTTCCTCTGACCATTCCCAGCCACATATTCACATCGTGTTTGATTCGGTCGCACATTAGATGTAATATAATACCTTATACAAATGTGTTAGAGAATGAAGATGACATTGCACGTGGCCAACAGTATCTGGTTTTAAAATAAGAAACTTGAGGGGCGCCTGGGTGGCTGAGTCGGTTAAACATCTGACTCTTGATTTCACTTCAGGTCTTGATGCCAAGGTCCTGAGTCCAAGCCCAGCATGGAGCCTCCTTAGAAAAAAAGATTCTCATTCTCATTAGTAACTGGGGAAATGCAAATTAAAACGACAATGAGATACCATTTATACTTACCAGACTGGCAAAAGTTACCAGGTATAGGTAAAGGTAGCGGGTGTTGTGGAGCCAAGGGAAGACTCATTCCCTGCTGGTGGGGGTGTCAGTTGGTACAACTACTTTGGAAAATCACTTGACAGTATCTAGTTAAGTTAAAGTTACACCTAGCTCATAGCCCTGCATTCCCACTTCTAGGAATATACGCACAGTTCAGAGTACATGGGATTGACCTAAGGATCTTACTATGTAGATTCTGATACAACAGGTGCCTGAGTCTGCTTTTCTGACAGATTAACCAGGTGATGTCAATGCTGCTGGCTCAAGGACCCCATTGGAGTAGCAAGGCTGTAGAGAAACTTGCAAAAATGCACCAAGATACATGTATAAGAATATTCAGAGCAGTGTTGTTCGTAACAGCTGCCAAGTGGAAACAACCCGAGTGACCACCAGTAGTAGTAAATACATTTTGGCAGTAGTCTATAATGGGATATTATGTAGCGACAACTGGGCAAATACCAGTCACGTACAACAAGGTGGGTGAATCCCAGGATCATCATCTTAGGTGGAAAAAAACCAACGGAAGAACTCATAGAGTATAATCCCAGTTATATATGGCTAAAATTGAACCTTTTAGGGATGTGGTCATAGGTGGTAACACTATAAAAAGCAGGCAAATGATTAATAGCAGGACGGTGGTTGGGAAGGTGGGAATTGGAGACATCGTGCTTAGGAGGCGATATCCAGGTGGCTTCTGCGTTGCTCACTCTTCTGTTTCTTGACTAGGGTACAGTACCATGGATTCCATAATACATTCTTAAGAATAATTATCCTTTAAAAAATTATTTAGCACACTTAACCTTTTAATCGCGTGTTTGAAAATGCATTTTAAGCTTCGGGTCTGATCAAAAGGTAGTCATTGATGAAATTTCCCTCAGGTGAACTACATAAAAGAACTGAAATAATCAGGTCACTCACAAAGAAGGTAAAAACCCTTGAATCTAATCAGATTGAATGCCAAGTGGTTCTTCAGAAGACTCAGCTACAGCTTCAGGAAATGGCTCAAAAGGCAACCCATTCCTCTCTCCTCTCTGAAGATCTTGAGGTTGGTTTTATTTTGTGATAAGCTTCACTAGCCCAAATTCTGTTTGTTTCAGGTTATCAAGAAATTAGATTTAAATGTTTCCATTAAAGTTGTGTGTGTGTGTGTGTGTGTGTGTGTGTATAAGTCGATGACCCATCTGAACACTAGGTTTATGTTCACTGTACGGCTTTGGCTGGCTGCGCAGTCCTCTGTTGTCTGGGAGATAAACTTCATTACCACCTTTTGTGACTGTCAGCCCATTTGGTCTAGGAGCATCCGTCACTTTATGAACAATGGGTGATTTTAGAAAACGTTTCTCAAAGTCTGAGATGAATAGCGTCAGGTTTTGGTAGCTCCACGTGATGCTTTCTAAATGTGCCTTCTCTGATACGATAAACAGTATCTACATCATTTGAGTGGCATATTAGGAATAAAATCTGTAAGACTGATTTTTCACTTTTCAGTTCTGACTGGTCACCAGGTGTTTTTTGAACTCATGTTTTATGAGCGGCACAGAGAGCCATATTTTTGTTGTTCTAGCCTTCATACTGTGCTTGTTTCATAACAATAATGCCTTTCTTATTGTTTCAGGCTATTATTCTAGACAGTTTCTAGCTATAAAATGAGTAAACTATTGGTATGTTGAATTAAGAAATGGAAATGTAGAGGGCACTTGCCTGACTCGGTCGGTGGATCATGCGACTCTTGTTCTCGGGGTCATGAGTTCAAGCCCCACATTGGACATAGAGCTTACCTTAAAAAAAAAAAAGGAAATGTATAAGAGTGAATGAGCAAGACCTCTGCTGTCTTTTCTTATAAGATACTAATCCCATCATAAGGGCCCCACTCATGACCTCTTTTACACCTAATAATCTGTCAAAGGAGCATCTCCAAATAACACCATATATGGGGGGGATGCAGTTCAGTTCATAGCAGGAAGATTTTTTTTTATTAATAAATTTTATTTCTTAGAACAGCTTTATTTTCGCAGCAAAACAGTGGAATGCAGAAATTTCTTCTCTACCCTTGCTTCCACCACCAAACACAGTCTCCCCAACTATGCACATTCTGCAGCACCGGAGTACATTTGTTAGAATTAGTGAATCTGCTAACACATCATTGTCACCCAAAGTCACAGTTTACATTAGGATTCACTCTTGGTGTGTATATTCTGTGGGTTTTGACAAATGCATGACGTGTATCCACCATTGTAGTGTTGTACAGAGTAATTTCACTGCCCTAAGAATCCCGTGTTCCATCCCTGTCTCTCCCAACCCCTGGAACCACTGACCTTTTTAGTTGTGTCTTTTCCAGAATGTCATATAGTTGGAATCATACAGTATGTAGCTTTTTCAGTTTGGCTTCTTTCACTTAGTAACATGTATTTAAATTTCCTTCATGAAGATACTATCTTAAAAGCCTCATTATTCTTTTTTTCCAACCAGTAAATATCTCATGTAGTTCTGTGGTTAAAACAAAACAAAAAAACCTGCAAAAACCCCGATATGTGGGAATACCCCAGTATGAAGTGAAGGTCTTTCAACATAGAGTAGACGTTTTATATACGTACAGACACACACACGCGTGCACATAGATTTTCATTAATGCTACTTTATTTCAGTAAAGGAAATTTCTTACTAACCCAATTTTTGTTCATTTCTTTTTTGCCAACCTAGAATTATACATAGAAGGGATTGGGAAATTGGGGCGGCTGCATGGCTCAGTGGGTTAAAGCCTCTGCCTTCGGCTCAGGTCATGATCCCAGAGTCCTGGGATCGAGCCTCCTCTCTCTGCCTACTTGTGATCTCTGTCTATAAAATAAATAAATAAAAATCTTTAAAAAAGAGAGAGAGATTGGGAAATAGACATTTGTAAGCATAACCAATATGATCCAGTAGGGCAAACATAAGTATTGAGAGGATTCTAGAGGTAATGGAGAGAGATACTTGTATTTCTTTTTGATGACTGCTTACTTGGCCCACTTTGTTACTAAATGAACTAAACAAAACAGAATGAGCACAGACTGTGGCTAATGATCGTAATGAAAGCTTTTAAATGACTCAATTAGTATTTTATGTGTTGTTCCCTTGTAGGCTAGAAACGAAAATCTCAGCAACACATTAGTGGAACTTTCTGCCCAAGTAGGACAATTACAAGCTCGAGAACAGGCTCTCACTACAATGATAAAGCTAAAGGTAATTCAAAATAATACCTTCATTTGCCAGGACACTTTGTACTTTATAAAGTATAGTCACATACATTATCTTACTCAAGCCCCTTTGCAAATCAGATGGTGGAGCTACCAACATTGCTGTCTCTTTTAAAATTCTTATTTTAGGGGTGCCTGGGTGGCTCAGTGGGTTAAAGCCTCTGCCTTCAGCTCAGGTCATGGTCCCAGGGTCCTAGGATCAACCGCATCAGGCTCTCTGCTCAGCGGGGAGCCTGCTTCCCTTCCTCTCTCTGCCTGTCTCTGCCTACTTGTGATCACGGTCTGTCAAATAGATAAATAAAATCTTTAAAAAAAATTCTTATTTTGGGGGGG
>ML103699.1:0-76494 GCA_003697995.1 Taxidea taxus jeffersonii | reverse complement strand
GGGGGGGCGCCTGGGTGACTCAGTTAGTTGGGCGTCTGCCTTTGGCTCAGCTCATGATCCCAGGGTCTTGGGATTGGCTCCCTGCTCAGCGGCAATTCCGCTTCTCCCTCTCCCTCTGTAATCTCTCTCACTTTCACTCACTCTCAAACAGAAACTTTAAAAATAAAGCAAAATAAAATTCTCATTTTAGGGGCCCCTGGCTAGAGTAGTAGAGCATGTGACTCTTGATCTTAGGGTTGTGGGTTTGAGCCCCACACTGTAGAGATTACTTAAAAATAAAAACTTTAAAAAAGGGGGGGCACCTGGGTGGCTCAGTCAACTGAGTGTCTGGGGCTTGATTTTGGCTCAGGTCATGAGCTCATTCATGGGTTGTGGGATCGAGCCTCATGTCAGGCTCCAGGCTCAGTTGGGAGTCTGCTCCAAGAGTCTCGCCCTCTGCCCCTCCCCCCACTTGCTCACACACACTCTCTTCTTCTCAAATAAGTAAATGAATCTTTAAAATAAAGTAAGATGCAAACAAAAAAAAAAAGTAAGATGCATTTTGGAAATGAGGGAAACAAGTTTAAAATGATGTCCCCACGACACTGAAAGAGGAGACAGGACTCCACGTTTGGCCTCACCTCCAGGGCTTATTCCATGGTTTAGCATGTCTGAATTAACTTGTTTTCTTCCAAGGTATCCAGAGTTAGTTCTCATAAAGTCATTGACAATCAGACTGCTTGTTAGTGTTTCTTTGTTTTTTAACGGGGAGAGGAACTTTTAGCAGTCTGGCAGTCGATAGAGCCGCTGCCATGCCATGATGGGTGACAGCAGTCCCTCTGCTGTGACGTCTTTGGCAGCTGGTGAAGAGCGTAATGGGCATAATGGGGCCCTCATGCCAGTTCCTCTGTGACTTCCCCCTGCATTTTAATGTTTTAAAGTGGTCATGGGCAAGCATTGTTAAAATTGAAGAGAAAATTTTAAAGTCTACAGAATTGTCTTTAGTCAAATAGGGACCGATTTTAGTGGCTTTAACAACTACTCTGGTTTCTGTTGTGGCGAACTCCTGGTGAGGCTGTGAGTGCTAATGAAGACGCTGGAAAAGACTCATCAGTGTTCGCATACTTAATGGGCCTGTCGTTTTTCACTACCAGTCTAATGACGAAGTTCCATTGGTCTGCCCACCCTGCTTTTCCCGTCAAGTCTTCCTGGTGTGAGATGCCCCAGGCATGCATATATGGTGCTATAGGGAAGCGGCTGTCCTTAAGCGGGGGCAACACCTGCTTCTGAGAACTATTCTGTATTACAGTTGTTATAATAATAGTCATTCCATGTGAGTGGGGGAGGGAGGGAACCTTTATTTAGTATGTTTATACTTCTAGGTATTGTTTGCATTTTCCACAAGCAGATCTCTTTTTTGTAATTAAAACAATCACCTCAACAATAAGAGGTTCTGATTTGGGTAGTTTGGGAATCAGCTCTTGGAGTCTGCCATTTTAACAAGCTGGAATAAAGGGGTAGAAAAGAGGCCCGTGGGATTTACCTGTAGTGCAGAGAGTAGACCCCCCTCCAAGGGCCACCAGCTTGCATACTGCAAGTATAGTCTCTTAAGTAATCACGTTGTTATAAACTTTCTGAAACAGCTGTGGTGGTTCACGCATGGTGGCAGGGGCCAGCTCGCTCGGGGCGAATCGGAGCTCCGTCCCTACCTGGTTGTGGAACCGTGGGCTTTTTACTCTTGACTCGTCTGTCGCGTGGGGATAGTGGTGATGCCATCTCAGAGGGTTCCCGTGAGGTCACATCAGTTAACGACAATAAAGCGTCTAGAACAAAACCTGGCACATGGTGGGAACTTAACAAGTGAGATCTTCTTACACTGATTAGTTGAAACTTAAAAATCGTACAGAACAGTCTTCAAATTTGGTTCTTAGGACAAAGATATTATCGAGGCCGTCAACCACATTGCAGACTGCTCAGGAAAATTTAAACTGTTAGAGCATGCCTTGCGTGATGCGAAGATGGTGGAGACTTGTATCGTGAAAGAAAAGCAAGATTACAAGCAGAAATTGAAGACACTTAAAGTTGAAGTCAATAAACTGAAAGGTAAGGAAGAGACGTCAATGCAAGCATTTCATCTTGGGCACATATTTCTTCATCTTGTGATTGAGAGGTCTGTTGCTGGCCTTAGATCCTACCGTGAAATGTTCATCTCATTCGTACAGAATTATGCTGCAGTTTCATGTCATAAGAGGTAAATAACAGACTTGGGGCAAGTGTATAATGAGTTATATTTTTTAAAATAAGCTGCCTTTGCTGTACCAGTTAGCTGTTGTAAATTTATGCTTCATAACAATCAGCAACAACATCTTGGTGCCATGTCAGCCAGAAGCATCTGATAAGGTATCAGCCCAGCAGGGATTGGCTTATCCCTCTTGGGCTCAGCCCAGCTACTGCTCTGGGGCAATTCCACATCCCGCGTCTCACTTCTTGCCAGTAGGCTGGCCTGGGCACTTTTCCCCGTGGTGAAGGCAGAAACTTTTTTTTTTAAATCTTTTTAAAAAGATTTAATTTATTTATTTGAAAGAGAGAGAGCCCAGCAGGGGGACCTGCGGAGAGAGGGAGAAGCAGACTCTTCATTGAGCAGGGAGCCCAACGCCCGGCTTGATCCCAGGACCCTGGGATCATGACCTGAGCTGAAGGCAGACGCTTTACTGACTGAGCCACCCAAGTGCTCCCAAAAGGCAGAAACTTACAAGAAGAAGCAGGGGCAGCTCAGATGGGAGAGCATGCAACTCTTGATCTCAGGGTCGTTGAGTTGGAGCCCAACCTCACATGTGGGGCTTACTTAAAATTAGATGGATGGATGGATGGATGGATGATTGGATAGATAGATTAAAAAAAAGAGAAGCAGAAACATGCAAGAACCCAACATACCCTCCCTCTGTTGGCTAAAGCATCATGTGGCTAAACTCCAAGTCAGGCAGTGGAGAAATATCTGTCCCTCTGGGAGGAATACAGGGAGGGATGAGGGATCACCCCTAACAATACAGTCTGCCAGGGTGGCTTTTGGCACATGTTCTATTTTTGAAAATTCCTTTTGCATTCTCCTTTTCTATTTTTGTTCTCAGAGTAACTCCATGATTCATTTCCTTCTAAGTAATGTTACTTGAAATTTTACAAAGAAGGGGAGGCTAGGTTTACCAAATAGGTTAGTCCTGTTTATGTGAACGTGGATATAGGTGGTGCAGTAAGAGCTTACATTTGCCTGCAGAGGGCATGGAGGTAGGCCCACTTTTCTCTGGCCTTTCCCCACCCGGGGCAGAGTCAGCGGTCATCGTGTAAGACATGGAGACAGATTCCTACTGTGCGACAAGCAACCTTAGAAGGACAAAGTCATGTTTTGGTGGAAGTTGCTCTCACCTCTGCTCATAGTGGGTTGCCTCGGTATTAGGAGGTGGGGGAGGGGGGGACAGTTAAGGACCCTGCAGACCGAGAAGGCACTTTGACACTGAAAAGCAAAGGAGGCCACTTCGTGCTATTTACGTGGAGTTTTATTCAGGGTAACTTACTGATGGGGAATCGGACGGACCATGATCCTGGTGCTACTGTCCGCCAAGTCCAGACCTTAAACCACAGCTTTTATAGAACAGGAGGCTTTGTGGTGAGGTCAGAGGGTGGTTATCTAAAGTGGTGCCACCTGTGCACTACGGGGAAGCTCAGAATAAGCCTTCCCGAATTCTGTTCAGGGCACACATTATCCTGCAGAGGGCCTGGAGCACGTAGGCGTTAGGGAGGTCATTGCACAGACATGAACAGGATGGAGTCAGGATTTTCAGCACTCCTACACCCTGAGCCAGTGAGTTGCTGTTGAAATTGCAAAAGTTTATTATGGTCAATTTAGAAGACTCAGCCTTCTAAAATCTTATGATGCCCTGACTTGTGGCAAATTATACACTTTGTCTATGTTTGTAGCTTCATCTAAAACCATAATCACACTAAACACCCCTTGATAGCAGGAACAGACTCTGTCATCTCTTTAAAAGACAACAAGGTAATGGACAGTGAACTAGAGAGTGAGGGGAATCAACTCAGTTTGGGTGGACTGGGAAGGTGACTTTGAGGAGAACATTTGAGCAGAAGCTTGGATGGCGGGAAGAACTAGCCCTGTGAATATCTGGGCCGTGAGCCTTCCAGACAGAAGGAACAGCAAATGCAAAAGCCCTGGGTGGGTTTTGAGGTTTGGCCATGTTCAAGGAACAGAACAAAAGAAGGGGGAGAAGTGATAAGCCAAACCAGGCCATTGGGGGCTTAGGGGTAATTTGGATTTCATCCTAAGAGTGTTAGAAGGGCTTTTAGGAGAGAAGTGACATGAGATCTTTTGCATTTTTTTTTTTTTTAAGATTTTAAAATTTATTTGTCAGAGAGCACAAGCAGGGGGAGCAGCAGGCAGGAGAAGCAGGCTCCCTGCTGAGCAAGGAGCCCAATGCAGGGGTTGATTCCAATACCCTGGGATCATGACCTGAGCTGAAAGTAGCCGCTTAACTTAAGACTGAGCCTCCCAGACATCCCACAGATTTTTTACTTTTAAAAGATTGCCCTGGGGCGCCTGGCTGGCTGACTTGGAAGAACATGTGACTCTTGATCTTGGGGTTGTGAGTTTACTTAAAAAAAAAAAAAAAAAAAAGCCCTGATTGCTCTGTGGACAATAGTCTATAACAGGAGAGGCATGGTTTGAGCAGAGACACCAGTCAGGGATAGGGAAGCCTGACAAAGTCATTGCCAGGGATGCCTCGAGGTTTGGATACGAGACATATGTCGGCTACAGCTCCAAAGGGACTTCACATTGATTGGAAAGGGTGCCGAGGGCATGAGAGGTCCTCACAGTTTATATTCTTCTAGCAAGTAGTATTTATTAAAGGACTTTTGTTTTCTTCTATTTATGAAGAGGATCTAAATGAAAAGACAACAGAAAATAATGAACAACGGGAAGAGATCATTCGCCTCAAGCAAGAGAAAAGTTGCCTGCATGATGAATTGGTTTTTACTGGTAAAACTAGATCATTAATTTAAGTGATTGAATAGTTCTGTGATTGTAGCCTAAACGTTCTGTGGTACAACTACAAAGGAATTACACCTCTCTCAAAATAGTAACTTTTTAAATATGCTTGGAGGGACCAGGAGGGACCAGGCAGGGAATATTAAAATTGTTATCATGCCTCCCAGTTAACCCTGTTTCCTCTTATATAAAATGAGGAGCTACGTTTCTCTTCTAGCGTGAGTGTGTGACTATACTTCTCACTAAAAACGTATGTGTGCTTAAAAATCCATTAGGAAAGGATCTTATGATTTGAAGAAGGATGTTTGTACTTTTGCAAATACTAGGTAAAAATTGGGAATTCAACAATTTTCCAGTTTTGCGAAGAGATCACCTGTGATTACAGTTGGAGAAATGCAGATGTGTTTTGTTATATCAGCATGAACCTGAAGTAGTAATGTTAAGGATGAATTTTTTCATGATTAAAAAGAGCAAATTGATCAATAGTTTGCCTTGGGCCCCTTCCAGATAAACATAAAAATTGTATTCTATCTCCCCAGCCACATTCTCCCATACTGTCCCGTACATACCCCACTAGTTGAGAATCACTGATTTATAGATCTTACCTCTGGCCCCGCTAGCCAAATTTTATTAGGCTTTGTATTTAGTATGAGGAACATCGTAGATTTGGAGGTGAAGTTCCAAACAGAATTAATTAAATTGGTATTTTGGGGGTCTAGTTATATATACCCTCAATGCCCTTCCTTCTAGGAGGAGAGTGCATTTCTATAAGCTAAAGGGCAAAATGCATTATTAGCATTTTTTCACATAAAATAGAATTCTTAAACTTTCATGTCATGTGATAAGGATGGGGAAAAATGCAGTTTTCTACCATTAGAGGTCACTATTTCTGTTATTTCTAGAATTGCTCTCTCAAAGTTACTCTAATACTAAACATATATATTTAAATATATATATAAAGATATATATGTATGCTTATAGCTTTACAGTTGATTTACAAACAATCTTTGGATCAACTTTTGTGTGCCAGGAACTCTGTTAGTTGCTAAGAAACTCCTAGGCTCACAGAAAATCCATTTTGTGGGGTGCCCGAGTGGCTCAGTCGGTTAAGTGTCTGCCAGGGTTCTGGGATTGAACTTCACATCAGGCTCCCTGATCAGCAGGGAGTCTGCTTCTCCCTCTCCCTGTCAAATAAATAAATTTTTAAAAAATATTTCACTTACTTATTTGACAGAGAGAGACACACAGCAAGAGAGGTAACACAAGCAGGGGGAGTGGGAGAGGGAGAAGCAGACTTCCTGCCGAGTAGGGAGCCAGATGCGGGGCTCTGTCCCAGGATCCAGGGATCATGACCCGAGCTGAAGGCAGATGCTTAAGGACTGAGTCACCCAGGCACCCCTCAAAGAAATAAAATCTTTTAAAAAAATCCATTTTGTGAAGTAATTTTTTTTTATCATTTCCTAAGCTGATTTCTTTTTATTAAAGATTTATTATCATTTATTAGAGCAAGCGAGCACATCAATCAGGGGAGGGGCAGACGAAGAGAATCTTCAAGAAACCAAGATTTGAACACTTAACCAACTAAGCCACCCAGGCGCTCCCAAGCTGATTTCTTAAATACTTTTTCTATTCATGCCACCGTCTCAAAACAATTTTTGTATGTTTAAATTATAAAAGTGAATTAAACCTAAAAATAATTTTTTTTTTTTAAGATTTTACTTATTTGTGTGTGTGTGAGAGAGAGAGCACAAGCAGGAGCAATCGCAGGCAGAGGGAGAACCAGACTCCCTGCTGAGCAGGGAGCCTGATGTGGGACCCTATCCTGGGACCCTGGGATCATGGCCTGAACCCAAACCAGATGCTTAACTGACTGAGCCACCCAGGCATCCCAAGCCTAAAAATAATTTTAGAAGGCTTAACACGATAATATGTTGTCAGGTGCTCTAGGCTAAACTAGTGCATATTTTTATTTGAAGCTGGAAGATGTCTTAAAAATACATTTTTCTGTTTAGTTCAAAACTTTCCCCCCTCTCATTGAAGATGAAGTTCTTCACGTAAATAAGCTTAGAGACATGTTTCGTTTGTTTGTACATAACTGCTTATAAGAAGTTTGCAAATAAAGCGAGGAAACCAGGTCACATTTCTGGGGCCCTGACAGTCCTGTAAGTGAGGCCCATGGGATCGAGTGATTGCCTCCGTTCTCCCAGGCAGTAAAAGGTAGAGCCTTGGCCAGAATGGGGCAGCTGCAGACTTCCAGGCCCCTGTCCCCTGTGCTGTCTTATTCAGACTTAGGCTGCTTGCTCAGACATCCATCCCTGGTGTACAATACCTCTTTGTTTTCTGTGCCCGCTTTGTGAAAATAGGCAGACCCACTCTACTTGGATCTCAGCTAAACCCAGACATGCAGAAAAGTATCTCATCTAGGAAAACATTTATATTTACAGTGGAGTTGCCTCTTATGCAATAATAGGTTATTCTAAAGTCGGATTAAGGCAAAACTCAGATATGTTTAAAATTACCCTTGAGGGGCGCCTGGGTGGCTCAGTGGGTTAGAGCCTCTGCCTTTAGCTCGGGTCATGATCCCAGGGTCCTGGGATCGAGCCCCAAATCGGGCTCTCTGCTCAGTAGGGAGCCTGCTTCCTCCTCTCTCTCTCTGCCTGCCTCTCTGCCTACTTGTGGTCTCTGTTAAATAAATAAACAAATAGAAAATCTTTAAAAAAATAAATAAAATTACCCTTGAGCTGCGTCTGGGTGGCTCAGATGGTTAAGCGTCTGCCTTCGGCTCGGATCATGGTCCCAGGGTCCATGGATCTAGTCCCACATCAGGCTTCCTGCTCAGCGAGGAGTCTGCTTCTCCCTTTGCCTGCTACTACCCCTACTTTTGCTTTCTCTCTCTCTCTGATAAATGGATAAATGAAATCTTTAAATAAATAAGTAAATAAAATTACCCTTGACAGGTGCCTGGCTGGCTTGGTGGGTGGAGCATACAAACCTTGATCTCAGAGTCATGGGTTTGAACCCCACATTGAGCGTAGAGATTACTTAAAAATAAAATATTTAATAAATAAATAAAATTTTCCTTGAACTCCAAATAAAGTAGTTGGCTTTTGTTTTGGGGCCATACTGTATTCAAAACAAGTATCTCTAAACACTAGGAACTACACCCAGTGTGTCACAGTGCTGTTAGTACGAGAGGGAGGTGGAACTGAGACCAGGAGAGAGTCACAGATGCCTTGTGGGCGTTGCTTCTCCTATTAAAGTAGCTGTGATTCCTTTAAAAATTTTTTTCTTTGTGCTTATGTTTGAATTCGTAAACTAAATGCAGCTCTGCATAAATAATGCAAATCTGTTAAATTTATATGCTTTCATTATGGCATTGACGCAAGTAATGCCAAGAAATAAATTCAGAGGGGCACCTGGGTGGCTCAGTGGGTTAAAGCCTCTGCCTTCGGCTCAGGTCATGATCCCAGGGTCCTGGGATCGAGCCCTGCATCGGGCTCTCTGCTCAGCAGGGAGCCTGCTTCCCTTCCTCTCTCTCTGCCTGCCTCTCTGCCTACTTGTGATCTCTCTCTGTCAAATAAATAAATAAAATCTTAAAAAAAAAAAAAGAAATTCAGAATTGAATAGAAAAGATGGAGTAGTTTAAACCTGGCCACAGGGCTTTCACCGTGCTTCCCTTCACGTTTTTGATTTTGTGCACAAGGATTACCTTTTTTTTTTTTTTTAATTTTTTTTTAAAGATTTTATTTATTTATTAGTTAGAGAGAGAGTGAGCACAGGAGTCAGAGAGACAGGCAGAGGCAGAGGGAGGAGCAGGCTCCCTGCCGAGCAAGGAGCCCGATGTGGGACTCCATCCCAGGACGCTGGGATCATGACCTGAGCTGAAGGCAGCTGCTTAACCAACTGAGCCACCCAGGCGTCCCCCCCCCTTTTTTTTTTTAAGATTTATTTATTTATTTGACAGAGATCACAAGTAGGCAGAGAGGCAGGCAGAGAGAGGAGGAAGCAGGCTCCCCACTGAGCAGAGAGCCCAATGCGGGGCTATATCCCAAGACCCTGGGATCATGACCTGAGCCGAGGGCAGAGGTTTTAACCCACTGAGCCACCCAGGTGCCCCAAGGATTACCTTTGAAAGCGAGGTGATACTACAGACCCCCATCGGAAGGGCTGAGCATGAACCACGCTGGGGAGAGGAAGTGCTGTGCACAGACCCCTGTCAGTCTCTGCTTTTCCCCTGACCACCGGCAAACAGAACGGCAGTCTAGTGGAGTTGCAAAGTGCATGCCTTTGTCCTTAAAGGTTTTATGCGATGTCCAGATGTGAAGTGATGATAAAAATGTTTATGCTTTTTCATCCATGAGAAAAAGGACATGTAAAGAGTTTTATGAAAGAACCATAGGTATGTTATAAATTTTTATTTAGATTGAATCAGATTTATTTAAAATTTATTCATGTAGAGGGTTATTTTTTAAGATTATATTTATGTAAAATATTCGACAAAGAGATAGCAAGAGAGCACACGCGGGGGGACAGCAGAGGGAGAGGGAGAAAAAGGCTCGATCCCAGGACCCCAGGATTAGGACCCAAGCCGAAGGCAGACACTTAACCGACTGAGCCACCCAGGCATCCCTCATTTACCAAGTTCTGAAATTGTTTTTAGAATATGGCTTTCTCGTGCCCTAGCTCTAGTTAGTGGAGTGTCCCTGTT
This sequence comes from Taxidea taxus jeffersonii, assembly GCA_003697995.1. NCBI lineage: Eukaryota > Metazoa > Chordata > Mammalia > Carnivora > Mustelidae > Taxidea > Taxidea taxus. The sequence continues at coordinate 66,751 of ML103699.1, read as the reverse complement.
TCAACAGTGTTGATGGTCTTTGTAAAAGAATGAAGATTAAAAAGAAAAGATATTATTTATTTATTTGACCAAGAGAGACACAAGAGAGGGAACACAAGCAGGGGCAGAGGGAGAGGGAGAAGCAAGCTTCCTGCCAAGCAGGGAGCCCGATGTGTGGCTCGGTTCCTGGGATCATGACCTGAGCCCAAGGCAGATGCTTAACGATCTAGCCACTCAAGCGCCACAATAATGAAGTTTTTTTTTTTTTAATTCTCTTTGCTCTCTTTTTGCACTGAGAAAAATTGAGTGTATAACTATGTGTATTCAAGAGGACTCAGAATCTTAATTACCTATCAGGTGAAGAGTTTTCAAGAAATAGAAAGTCTTTAAAGGAGTGCTGGGCAAATTTATCGGCTGTGCAGGCACTTTATAGACACAATTGTCTTTGGTCTTTGGTCAGTGACATATATAGGAAGAGCCTGATTATGAGATTATAGCAGACTGGCTTGCATACTGGTAAAAATCATGATTTTGGTTTTTTGTCCCATGTAATGTTCATTTTTTTCTGTTGTTAGAGGTAATATGTTGTTTGGGCTTTACAATCAATGCATTCATAAGTTACTCATGTAATGTGAAAAAAATTAAGAATTTAAATAATATGTATTTTATCATGCCCCCCTCTTTAAAAAAGAGAGGAAAATAATTGTCATTAATCCTCCCATCTTAAAAAAAAAAGCGTCTTTTTTTTTTTTAAGATTTTATTTATTTATTTGACAGACAGATCACAAGTGGGCAGAGAGGCAGGCAGAGAGAGAGAGGGAAGTAGGCTCCCTGCTGAGCAGAGAGCCAGATATGGGACTCGATGCCAGCACCCTGGGATCATGACCTGAGCCGAAAGCAGAGGCCTTAACCCACTGAGCCACCCAGGCGCCCCTAAAAAAAGCTTCTTTAAATACTTAGGTGTATTTGCTCTCAGGCTTTTCCTGTGTGTTTGTGTATACAAAACATACATTGTGATTTGATCATGCAGTTGATACAATTCTGAATCCTTTTTTGACTCAGCATTAATTATATTGTGAAAATTTTCAAATTTGGTGAAAGATCTAATCAGAATCACAGATTAAAGCTCTTCCCACCACGCATTTTGCAAATTTTAACTTCAGGAACAAGGGGAAAACAAGTTACTGGAACATTAAATTTTTGGAAATGAAGAGGTTTGTGTTGATATGGCTGATGAAAAATATTTTAATAATATTTTTTCTTAAATAGCAGAGAGAGAAAAAAGGAAAGATGAGTTACTTGATATTGCAAAGTCAAAGCAAGAACGCACAAATGCAGAACTCCATAATCTGAGACAGGTACGTCCCCAGTTACACTGTTCTTACTATTTGGGAAGCATTTATAAACAAACATCAAATAAGGAAAAGTGTGTGTCGATTTTTGTTTATCGTGCTTTTGGAACCCTAACTACACTAAAGTTGTGTCATATTTAGCATAGCTGATAGGGTCTTGCTTATGGTAATGAACGGTTTGGAAACCAGTGACACTAACTAATCTGAGTGCTAACATAGGAAAAATAATAGCAAACATATTTAGCATATTTCTCTATCACTGATCTGTTTTAGCATTTGAATGTTGGCTAAATATAGTTTTGTTGTCACATCTTACTGATTTATCAATATCTACGGCAGATTTATGTAAAACAACAGAGTGATCTGCAGTTTCTTAATTTTAATGTGGAAAATTCTCAGGAATTAATACAGATATATGACTCAAAGATGGAGGAATCAAAGGTTCTGGAGTCCAGGTAATCTTAGCAAGATGCTATTAGTATGATCTTGTATTTTATTTTATCATTCAATCTATTAAGTACTTACTATGGGCTGGTATCTACTGTCATTCCCTATATGGTAGGGAATCCATACATATGAGCTAGTAATTGTCATTACGATTCTGGGTTGTAATGAGACCTGATCTTAGACTTTTAGGCCTGATCCTGATTTTAGCCTCTTGATAAAAGAAATGCATTAGCCTTATTTTTATGTCTGTTCTGTACAGGCTTTGAGCTCAAGTAGAAACCAGAGGTGACTCATTTACTCCTTCGTGAGGACTCCCGAGTTTAGTGTTGAGCATTCACTGAGATGGGAGTGGGGAAAATAAAGATACAGAGGACATGGTCCTTGCCTAAAAGAGATAGCACCAACAAATGGAATAAGTAACTGTAGGAGTTGAGCTAGCTGAGGGTGATCTCTGCTTTTAGCTGGATTTTCCTGTTTTCCTTGTTACTAGAAGGAGACCTTTTCTTGCTTATAATAAGCAGTGTGTGAACTAAATTGGCTTCTGTAAAGTTAAAATATAAATATATAAGGTGTGGCTTAATTTAATAGGCATATAACTGTCCCACAGTTAAATTTAGTCTACTTTTCCAAGCAGAAGTATAACAAGAAGTCATGAATGGGAGCAGGAATTAGGGAAGTTCCTGGCCACTAGGTGTGACCATGTAACTACAAAGCCTGGCTGCCGGCAGCTCCTTTGCCTGCTAGTAGTCGTAAGAGCCATTGGAAGGCAGACAGTGTGACTGCTGTGCCGGGCTTCCTTTTCTTTCCAGGCCTTTGGCTGTGGGGGGTGTTAACACTCTTGCTTTGTGTCCCAGCTACTGCTGCTGCGGCTACATACCACACAGACCCAGAGTGCCCTCACAGGCAAAAACCCCTACCATACTAGCTTTTCCCTTCTCTGTACTTCGTGGCCTCTGAGAGGCCCTTGGGCTAGACAAGCGAGGTTGTTCTTTAAGAGTGTAAAATGGAAAAAAAAAGAAGAGTGTAAAATGACCTGTGCCCTTCCAGAAGGTGGGGGTTGAGTTTTCGAGGGCTCAGAACTCTCCAGATTTGAATACCTGAATGGGACATGAGGACAGTTTATGAAAAGGTTTATCATGTTTGTATATATCCTTAATTTTCGTTTTATACACACCTGTCATTCTTACCTTGAACCAGTTTTCAGTATGTCGCCATGTGACTATCTAGCAGGTAACTGGGGTGGTCATGAGTACTGTATGGTAGACATATTTGGCACTTTCCACTGTGTCTCTGTCCCTTGGATCTCTGTCCCCTTTCAGTCCCGGCTTTACCTTTGTTTAGTGTGAAACCAAAAGAATTAGGAAGAGATCGATCAACAAGTATGTACAGAACACTTAATGTTTGTGAAAGGCTATCCTAAAGTGCCGGGAGGATTAAAATGCCTCTACATATTACGAAACCGAGTAGTCTGTTGAAAAGACAGGACATATGCATGAAAGTTAGCGAATGATGTAGTTATGATAGGAAGTTCGCTGCATGATTGAGAAGATGATACACACAGTAAAACAGGGACTGTGGTGTGGACAGTAAGCGTGGTGGGAGTTGAGGACAGGGAGGGGGAGTGAGCGTGTGGGCTTGCTGGTTGGAGAGACTTCCTGGAAGGTGGGCTGAAATCAGGCTCTGCAGGAAGGATCCACGTTCTCCCTTATGTTTTCATTTCAGACAAATGGGTCTTGATAGGGTTTAGCTCAGTGAGTGAGGTTTGGGTGAAGTATTTGGAGTGACAGTACCGAGGGTATCTTACAACTTCCGTTTTCTGTAACGCCGCCATAGCAGAGACATGTGTTTGTCAGACCTGGAGAATCACCACCCGAAAGTCGACATGAAGAGGGAGAAAACTCAGAGGTCATTGGTTAAAGATGCAAAATTTGAGACCACGTTGATCCCGCAAAATTGGTCAGACAGGAGCCCCTGTGATGTGTGCAAAGAGAAGAAGCGACAGGGTAATCCCTCGTTTGGGGAAAAAAGTGTATTTGCTATCTCCTCTCTGTTTACAAAAGACTTACTGGAGAAGCAAAGGTCTTGGTCTCTGGGAGGAAAAATTCAGATGGAACCGGAAAACCAAAGTACATCGTGCAAGATCCATGCAAAGTCACCAAAAGGTAATGGGATCGGGATTCAGAATGAAGAGAAACAACTCTCCGAAACATCCACGTCGTTATCTGATGAGAGACAGTGGCATGATGTCAACGTGTACCTGGGCCTGGCCAGCTGCTCCGGTTCCAGACAACCAGAAAAGCCGGATGTTGAAAGCCAAGATGACATAGAAAGGTCTGGAGTCACCTGTTGCCATAAAAATGAAACCTGTCTGGGGGAGAGTGACATGTATGAATCCAAGTGCTGCCACCCAAGTAACTTCATCATTGAAGCCCCAGGCCCCATGTCCGACATGGAGTGGATGAGCATTTTCAAGCCTTCTAAAGTGCAAAGGATTGTTCGCCACAAATCTGTGTGTACTTGTTCGGAAAGTGCCAGAGGAAGGAAGTACAACTCCGCCACGAGGTTAGTGACGTTTTGTAGTGGGCACCGCCAGTGCTGGGAGGTAGAAGGGGCTCCGGTCGGGCTGCGTGCTCACTGCCTAACAGAGAGCAGTGTTTGCAGACCCATTACTCTCCTCATCAGCACGGAGGCTGTTGAGTTTTCCATTGTGAAGAGTTTGTACCGAGAACAGCTTCTGAGGCAAAGGTTTTGTTTGAAAACAAAGCCGGTTGTTATGAGTTGGGTAAATATGTTATTTAAGAAAAAAAAAAAAAACAACTAACAGTGGGGTTAACTTTACAGAATAGAATGCTGCTCTGGGGCATTCCTCAGCCCTGGATCCAGTGTGAATTGATAAGCTGTCCGTGCAGAGATCACAGTCCCTAGACCCCAGATAAGAACTTTGCCGCCGCCTCCCCAGCCCCCTCCCCGCCCAACTGCACATTTAAATGTCCAACCGCGGGACGCCTGGGTGGCTCAATGGGTTAAAGCCTCTGCCTTCAGCTCAGGTCATGATCCCAGGGTCCTGGGATCAAGCCCCACATCGGGCTCTCTGCTCAGCAGGGAGCCTGCTTCCCTCTCTCTCTCTGCCTGCCTCTCTGCCTACTTGTGATCTCTCTCTGTCAAATAAATAAATAAAGTCTTAAAAAAAATAAATAAATATCCAACCGTTTCTGCCTTCCTGTTCCCTTTAAGTTTCCCAAATTTTCCTTATTTTATTTTATTTTTTAAAAAATATTTTATTTATTTATCTGACAGAGAGAGATCACAAGTAGGCAGAGAGGCAGGCAGAGAGAGAGAGGGAAGCAGGCTCCCCGCTGAGCAGAGAGCCCGATGTAGGGCTCCTTCCCAGGACCCTGGGATCATGACCTGAGCCAAAGGCAGAGGCCTAACCCACTGAGCTACCCGGGTGCCCCGCAAATTTTCTTATTTTTTCAGATCATGCAAGAAAATATTTGTATGTAACAAGTTGGTAAAAGTTAATAGTTTTTTTAAGAGAAGAAAATGGATTAGCTACTAGCATAGGCTGCATTCGTTATTCAGACTCCTCTTACTGTTAGAATTGCTGAATCTTGTGGTGGAGGGGTGGTGTAGTTCTGCTTTTTTTTTTTTTTTAAGATTTATTTATTTATTTATTTATTTGACAGAGAGAGAGCACAAGTAGGCAGAGAGAGAGGGGGGAAGCAGGCTCCCCGCCGAGCAGAGAGCCCGATGTGAGGCTCGATCCAGGACCCCGCGATCACGACCCGAGCCGAAAGCAGAGGCTTAACCCACTGAGCCACCCAGGCGCCCCTAATGTCTGCTATTTTTAAATAAAACCTAGCTCTTCCATCTTAAATTACAGAAAGGACAAAGTTGCTATATTGAGAACCTATTTTAATCCTCACACTGACTGTCCTAGGACTTGATGATGAAAATTTCTTTCTGATATTTTCATGGTTTGGATTTCTCTTCGGCCCTTTCAGAAGATTGAGTCATTTAAAAATCATACAGATAATTATTCTGTCAGTTGTGATATTAAAAAAAAAGTTGTCCCACTAAATATTATCTATTCATACTTGTTTTTTAAAGATTTTCTTTAAACAATAGGAATAGGAATAGGGCACAACTGCACATTCTTCACTACTGAACATGCATATATTAAGGGAACAGTTTATGGTAGTTTTAAAAGATTAGTGGACGTATATTAAATTTAACATGTGAAACAAATTCAAATTTAAATTTGGAGTTTTGTTTTAAGACCCTTTGGACCTCCCTGGCTTAAAGTAGTCTAAGCGACCTGTGCTGCCAGCAAAGGCACATGCCAAGACATCACATGACAAACATGTGATTAAATAGAAAAGATAATTGTGTTTTCCTAGTTTTCCTTAGATTATAAGAACTTATTGTGTACCTGCTCTATTATCAGACCACCATTCTGTTGGACAGATAGGGGTTTAGCTGTAGAGGGGGAAGCTGCAGCAGCCTGTCTCCTTCAGTTCCAGGGAACATGGGAGGAAGAGGCTCCAGTGCTTCTGGTCTGTTCCAGAACAGCTTTTGCAGATCCCTGCGCTCTGAGCCCACCTTTGAAGAACACACCAGAAGCTTGGCTGCATGTGACTGTTCTCTACTGTGGAGAACCCATAGGAGAATTAGTAGCTGACAGTGCTGTTCTACTTTCACAAAAGGACTTTTTCAAAGCATTAGTAAAAATCAACTTCACAAACCAAAAACCCGAATTTTTACAAGTTTAACCTATATTGGGGCACCTGAGTGGTTCAGTGCGCTAAAGCCTCTGCCTTCGGCTAAGGTCATGATCTCAGGGTCCTGGGATCGAGCCCCGCATCAGGCTCTCTGCTCAGCGGGGAGCCTCCTTCCTCCTTTCTCTCTCTCTGCCTGCCTCTCCCCCTACTTGAGATCTCTGTCTGTCAAATAAATAAATCTTTAAAAAAGAGGAAAAAAAAAAAAAAAGTTTAACCTATGTTAATTTTTTTTCCTCCCTTTCAGATGTTCCTGTCCCTTGAGCCTTCTTTTTTGTTTTCTTGCTTTGGGAAGGGGGGAGGGAAATTCTCTGTTCTGTTGTTAACCTTTCAACTAAGAATTCTGATTTATGGGGCGCCTGGGTGGCTCAGTGGGTTGGGCCTCTGCCTTTGGCTCAGGTCGTGATCTCAGGGTCCTGGGATCAAGCCCCGAATGGCATCCTCAGGCTCTCTGCTCAGCAGGGAGCCTGCTTCCCCCTCTCTCTCTGCCTGCCTCTCTGCCTATTTGTGATCTCTCTCTGTGTGTGTCAAATAGATTAAAAAAATCTTTAAAAAATAATAATTAGGGGCGCCTGGTGGCTCAGTGGGTTAAAGCCTCTGCTCTCGGCTCAGGTCATGATCCCAGGGTCCTGGGATCGAGCCCCGCATCGGGCTCTCTGTTCAGCGGGGAGCCTGCTTCCCTTCCTCTCCCTCTGCCTGTTTCTCTGCCTACTTGTGATCTCTGTCTTTCAAATAAATAAATAAAATCTTTAAAAAAATAATTAAAAAATTAAAAATTAAAAAAATTCTGATTTAATTCTTACTGCACAGAATGTACATTAATTTATGCCATTCTACTCAAGTGTTCTATTCAAATCTATAATATTCTACTCAGACTTGAACTTCTTCATTAAAATGAAAAAAACCAGGACGCCTGGGTGGCTCAGTTGGTTAAGCGGCTGCCTTCGGCTCAGGTCATGATCCCAGCGTCCTGGGATCGAGTCCCACATCGGGCTCCTTGCTCAGCAGCCCTCTACCTCTGCCTACCACTCTGTCTGCCTGTGCTCGCTCCTGCGCTCTCTCTCTGTCTGACAAAATAAATAAATAAAATCTTTTAAATAAATAAAATAAAATAAAATGAAAAAAAACTTTTTTTTTGGTCCTCTTGATACTTTTAAGTATAAGAGTATTGGTGATATATGTCTGATATTATTTTAAGCTGTCTGTTTCTGTTTGGTTTTATTATTTATAGTGAGCTAATTGCCATCCAGCATTCCCACTGTTTGGGTTCTTCAAAATCTGGCCCTAGAGAGGATGAGAAATTGATAGAGACAGAACCCTCTTCGGAGGCAAAGAACTCACCTAAGATTTTGTTACTCAACAAAGAGGCACCATCATCCAGTGACAAGGTTTGTATTTTGCTTAGAAATACCCAGCTTACGGGGCACCTGGGTGGCTCAGCGGGTTAAGCCTCTGCCTTTGGCTCAGGTCATGATCTCAGGGTCCTGGGATCGAGCCCCACATCGGGCTCTCTGCTCAGTGGGGAGCCTGTTTCCCCCTCTCTCTCTGCCTACTTCTGATCTCTTTCTCTCTGTCAAATAAATAAAATCTTAAAAAAAAAAAATACACAGCTTATTCAAGCAAAACTCCTCCCCAACAGACTTTTTTTTTTTTTAAGATTTTTTTTATTTATCTATTTGTTAGAGAGAGAGAGAGCACAGGCAGACAGAGTGGCAGGCAGAGGCAGAGGGAGAAGCAGGCTCTCTGCTGAGCAAGGAGCCCGATGTGGGACTCGATCCCAGGACGCTGGGATCATGACCCGGGCCGAAGGCAGCCGCGTAACCAACTGAGCCACCCAGGCGTCCCTCCCCAACAGACTTTTAATTCTTCTGTGGTATTGCTTTTTAGTGTGCTTAATTCTGGTCATTCTTCAGTTTTGTTTTTGTTGTTTTTTAATTATGGGATTTTAATGATATCATTTAACCAAAGTCAGAGTTCCCGTAAAATATTATCCTATAGATTACAAGTCTAGTTAAAATGTCCCTCAGGCTGTCCAGGTGATTGGTAGATACATATATATACACACACATATATTTTATTATACTCTATTTTATTTTATATATATATATTTAAGATTTTTGTCAGAGAGAGAGAGAGAACAAACGGGGAGTATCAGGCAGAGGAGAAGCAGGCTCCCACTGAGCAGGGAGCCCAATGGGGGGCTCAGTTCCAGGACCCTGGGATCATCACTTGAGCCAAAACAGAGGCTTAACTGACTGAGCCACCCAGGCATCCCACACACATATATATATATTTTTTTAAGATTTTATTTATTTATTTGTTAGAGAACGAGCACAGGCAGTCAGAGTGGCAGGCAGAGGCAGAGGGAGAAGCAGGCTCCCTGCCAAGCAAGGAGCCCGATGTCAGACTCGATCCCAGGACGCTAGGATCATGACCTGAGCCGAAGGCAGCCGCTTAACCCACTGAGCCACCCAGGCGTCCCCACACACACATATATTTTAAACATAACAAAAAACGAAGGCTATAACAAGCAATATGCACCTACATTCAGATTTAACATGTTTACATTTTGCCATATATGCTTCATTTTTCTTGTTTGAGAAATAAAATGTAAATAAAGTATGAGTCCCCTGCCCTGTCCCCCCACGAGTTAATTACTATCCTAAAGTTGCATTCATTTATGTTTGTTCTTACACTTTTACTACATAAAAACATATTTAAGCATTACATAATGTTGTTTTGTGTTTAAAATGTACACAAATGGGGGTACCTGGGTGGCTCATTTGATTAAGCCTCCCACTCTTGATTTCAGTTCAGATCATGATCTTGGTGTCCTGGGATTGAGCCCCACACTCAGCGGGGAGTCTGCTTGAGATTCTTTCCTTCTACCCCTCCCCCTGCTCTTGAACACTCACGTGTGTGCTCTCTCTCTCAAATAAATAAATTCAAAATAAATTAAAATAAAGGTGCCTGGGTGGCTCAGTTGGTTAAGCGTCTGCCTTGGGCTCACGTCATGATCTCAGGGTCCTGGGATCGAGTCCTGCATTGTCAGACTCCCTATTCAGTGAGGAGCCTGCCTCTCCCTCTGCTGTTCCCCCTGCTTATGCTCTCTTGCTCTTTCTGTCAAATAAATGAGATCTTTAAAAATAAAATAAAATGGGGGCACCTGGGTGGTTCAGTGGGTGAAAGCCTCTGTCTTTAGCTCAGGTCATGATCCCAGGGTCCTGGGATCGAGTCCTGTATCAGGCTCTTTGCTCAGCCCCGAGCCTGCTTCCCCATCTCTCTCTCTGCCTGCCTCTCTGCCTACTTGTGATCTGTCTCTGTCAAATAAATAAATAAAATCTTAAAATAAAATTAAATGTACATAAATGGTAAAATACTGTTTCTATCCTTTTGCAATGTGATTTTTTCCAACTTTGTGACTGTTTTGTGGTATCGGCATGGGCCGGTACTTGAAGGCATAGTCTCTTCATTTTGATTGTTGATTAACATGTAGTCCGTTGATCTGAATAAACCAGTTTGTTCACACCCCTCCTGATGGTCAGTGAGGCTGTTACTATTTGTCACTATTATGGATGAGCCAGTCAGGGTCTTCACCATAAACGGTATCTTCACTGTAGCCCTTTCACAGAGAAAATAAGTTCAAGTGAACTTAGTTAATGTTGGTGTTATTTGAAGGAGGATGATGTGCTTTGAAACTGATCTGAGTTCAAATCCTTTGTCTTCGCTCAATGACATGAGTAAAATTACTTTCTTTGAGCTTCGGTTTCTTACATGCCAATATACAATAACGTCACAGTTGCTTGGTCTGGCCCCGAACAGGTATCTGATGAGTGTCTTTTTGTTAAAAATCGATTCTGCCAAGTGTTACCTAGAATCTGGAGCAACACGGACTTTCATTCACTGGTGGTAGGGAAAGTCATTTGGGGAAACACTTTGGTAGTTGCTTAAAAAGTTAAATATACACCTACATATGACCCAGCTATTGTACTCCTACAGGAATGGAAACATGGCCACACAGGGACTTACATGTGAATATTTAAACAGCTTTATTTGTATTAGCTAAAAAACTGGAAACAAGGGGCTCCTGGGTGGCTCAGTTCGTTAAGCATCTGCCTTCTGCTCAGGTCATGATCCCAGGGTCCTAGGATCAAGCCCCGAATCGGGCTCTCTGCTCAGTGGGAAGCCTGCTCCTCCCTCTCCCCTCCCTTTCCCTGCTTGTGTTCCTCCTCTCGCTGTGTCTCTCTCTGTCAAATAAATAAAATCTTAAAAAAAACAAAACAAAACAAAACTAGAAACAACCCAAATGCACATCATTAGTTAAAGAGACAAACTGTGGTGTATCCATGCGATGGAGTACTTCTCAGGAATAAAAAAGAATAAACTACTTATGCGTACGTAACATGGGTGAATCTCAAGATAATTTTGTGAGTGAAAGATGCTAGACAGATGAAAGGATGAATGTGTTTATGTAAAATTCCAGAAAATGCAAACTAGTCTCTGGTGACAGAAGACAGATCAGTGTTGCCTGGGAATGAGAGGAGGGACTCAGAGGCCAGAATTCCTAAGGAGCATAGGCTTTGATGAATAGAATCCCTTTCATTGTGGGTATGGTTTCAGGTATTTGCTACTATCTTTTTTAGCTCTCATGAGACCCTTTTTTCAATGTTTGTACCTATTTTTCTGAAGCAATATATGATGTCACATGCTTACGTTGTCCATATATACATATATATTTAGGGGTGTGTGTATACACGTGTGCACACACAGATATTGTCTAGATCCAGGTCAGTAGTGATCATCTTTGTTCCTGGAAAATTAGAATTAACTTTCTTTTTTTTAAGTAGGCTCCACACCCAGGGTGGAGCCTGATGTGGGGTTTAAACTCACAACTCCCAAATCAAAACCTGAGCCAAGATCAAGAGTCAGATGCTTAACTGACTGAGCTATCCAGGAACCCCTAGAGTTAACTTTCCTTAAGTTTTTTTTTTTTAAGATTTTTCTTTTTTTAAGATTTTATTTATTTATTTCAGAGAGAGAGAACATGAGAGGGGAGAAGGTCAGAGGGAGAAGCAGACTCCCCATGGAGCTGGGAGCCTGATGCGGGACTTGATCCCGGGACTCCGGGGTCATGACCTGAGCTGAAGGCAGCTGCTTAACCAACTGAGCCACCCAGGCGCCCTTTTTTAAAGATTTTATTTATTTATTTGAAAGAGAGAGTATGAGAAAGAGAAGGAGCAGAGGGTCAGGGGGAAGCAGATACCCTGCTGAGCAGGGAGCTGGACATGAGGCTTGATCCCAGGACTCCAGAATGGTGACCTGAGCCGAAGGCAGATGTTTAACTGACTGAGCCACCCAGGCGCCCAGAATCAACTTTCCTTAGTGAAAAAATTAGTCTAGGTACTTTGGAGAGTGGTTGTCATGCTAAAACTTCATATACCAAAGTTGAAAATTAAACAAGAACAAACTAGGGCACATATCCACTTATTTTAAAAAGCTTATAAGCTTCTAGTGTCAGAGCTACATTTTGCCAGTATTTTGGCTAACACTAATTAGCAAGCTAATTATGGCTTTAGAAAATTTATGTAAGGGGGTGCCTGGGTGGCTCAGTGGATTAAAGCCCCTGCCTTCGGCTCGGGTCATGATCCCAGGGTCCTGGGATGGAGCCCCGCATTGGGCTCTCTGCTTAGCAGGGAGCCTGCTTCCTCCTCTCTCTCTGCCTGCCTCTCTGCCTACTTATGATCTCTGTCTGTCAAATAAATAAACAAAATCTTAAAAAAAAAAAAAAAAGGAAAGAAAATTGATGTAAGAGAGCTAAATAATGCCTAGGATTTTTTTTTTCAAGATTTTTATCTTTAATCTTTACACCCGTGTGGGGCTCAAACTCACAACCCCAAGATCAAGAGTCAAATGCTCTACCTACTGAAGCAGCTGGGTGCCCTAGCTTATAATTCTTTTTATCACATGGATATTACTTAATTAGTTGTAAGTTCTGTTGAAATCAAATTATTTAGCCAAGTAGGTCCTTTTTTTTTTAAAGATTTATTTGTTAGAGAATCCACTCAACTGAGAGAGGGAGAGAGAGACTGAAGCAGACTCCACACTGAGTGGAGAGCCTGACCTGGGGCTCGACCTCATGACCCTGAGATCAGGACCTGAGCCAAAACCAAGAGTCTGGAGGTTAACCGACTGAGCCACCCACGTGACCCTAGCTAAGTAGGTTCTAAGAAATAAATGGAATTTGGTTATTCTAGTACTTAATGTCCTGCTTTGATATGTAATGCTTGAAGTCAGAGAAATAATGGGGAGTTAACATTTGTGTTTATAACATTGTGCTTATAACCATAAACATTTAAAAATGCTTCCTGATTCCTTGAATGCTTATGTTGTATTGTCTTCCCAGGATGACTTTTCACCCACAAGCAAGCTTCAGCGTTTGCTGGCAGAGTCTCGCCAGATGGTTACAGACCTGGAGCTGAGTACTCTGCTCCCCATCAGCTCAGAGAATCTCAGCAGCAGTGCCAGAAACGTATGTGCTTATTTTTCTTTTGACTTTTTGACCTACTGATAGGTATCTCAGTATCCCACTGAGTACTCATCGGCATACATCACGGGTCAGGATCCCATCCATCCCATAAAGGAAATGTTCCTTTATGTCTCTGAGGCAGAGAGGCAGCACACTGGTTTCAAAGATGAACAAAGAATCACACTCAAATGTCACTGCACTCAGACTTCCTCTTTCTGATTGCCTGGGCGCATGAATACGAATTCTTGGGGTAATAAAAAGTATACATTTTACTATAGAAAATTTCAAATACAGAAGTAGAATATTATGGGGCACCTAGTGGCTCAGCTGGTTGGGCATCTGCTTCCTGTTCAGTGGGGAGCCTGCTTCTCCCTCTCCTCTGCCCACTGACCGCCTTTGCTCTCTCTCTATCAAATAAATAAATAATATGTTTAAAAAAAAAAAAAGTATCTCTTAAGGGGCACCTGGCTGGCTCAGTCAGAGAGCAGATAACTCTTGATCTCAGGGTTATGAATTTGAACCCCACATTGGGTGTAGAGATTAGTAAAAAAAAAAATAAACTCGAAAAAAATAATAAAGCCTCTCTTAATCACTGACAGGTCCTTCCCCATCTTTCTTCTTCCTCTTCTTCTCCTCCTTCATTTTTTATTTTATTTTTAATTTTTATTTAAAGATTTTATTTATTTATTTGACAGAGAGATAGCACAATTAGAGCAGCAGGTAGAGGGAGAGGGAGAAACAGACTCATTGCTGAGCAGGGAGCCTGATGTGGGGCTCAATCCCAGGACTCTGGGATCATGACCTGAGCTGAAGGCAGACGCTTAACCGACTGAGCCACCCAGGTGCCCTCCGTCTTCATTTTTTAATGCCATTTATTTGTGGAAGAAACATTGGGTCATTTGTCCTGTAGAATTTCCCACATTCTGGGTCTTGCTGGCTGTCCTCACTGTTATTTAACACATTGTTCTATCCTGCATGATTCCTAGGAACTGGTATTTAGATCTAGTGATTTGTTTAGACTCCGGATCAGGTTGGGGTTTTTGTTTGCTTTGGCATCACTCTTTCACTGTTGATGCCATCTGCTGCCTATTCCTTCATATCAGGAGGATCCTAATATCTGGTTGTGCCACTTGGATGTAAAGCTTGATCAAAAATTTGTCAGCCTGAACTTTTATTATCATAAAGTTCACATAATGATTTTAACATTCTTTTTTTTTTTTTTTTTTAAGATTTTATTTATTTATTTCAGAGAGAGAGAGAGCATGAGAGGAGAGAAGGTCAGAGGGAGAAGCAGACTCCCCATGAACCTGGGAGCCTGATGCGCGACTCGATCCTGGGACTCTGGGATCATGACCTGAGCTGAAGGCAGTTGCTTAACCAACTGAGCCACCCAGGCGCCCCTGATTTTAACACTCCTATATTATTATTACTTAGGTATATTATTTCTTTTTCTTAATTATTTTTTAATTTTTAAAAGATTTTTTTTTATTTGAGATAGAGCAAGAGCAGGGAGGAGGGGCAGGGGGAGAGGAAGAAGCAGGCTCCCTGTTGAGCAGGGAGCCTGATATGGGGCTTGGTTCCAGGAGCCTGAGATCATCACCTAAGCTGAAGGCAGATTCTTTTTTTTTTTTTTTTTTTAAATTTTATTTATTTGACAGACAGCACAAATAGGCAGAGAGGCAGGCAGAGAGAAAGGGGGAAGCAGGCTCCCTGCTGAGCAGAGAGCCCCATGTGGGCTCAATCCCAGGACTCTGAGATCATGACCCAAGCCGAAGGCAGAGGCTTTAACCCACTGAGCCACCCAGGTGCTCCCTGAAGGCAGATTCTTAACCAGCTGAGCCACCCAGGTGTCCCTAGATCTATTATTTCACTAGGAATTGCCAGGTAGTCATTCTAAATCTGTCATTCCTTCAGGGAGTGTTTTATATGTTAACTTTGATTGGTTTTTCTAAGCACAGTAACATTTCAATAGCAGGGGTATAAGTTGCTTTGTGGATTTTATAGCATTAATGTAAATAGGAAAAGAACGTTGAATTTGAAATCAAGATACTTGGGCTCCATTTTCCTAAACTGTAAAGTAAGAGCTTGGAATTGATGCTTTAAATTTAAGAGACCAGGTACATTAGTTGGGTGTGCTGTGTGGATAAAGTTAACTTGAAAGCCATCAAATTAAACTTTTTTGTATCCCTAACTAAAAAACTACAGTAAAAAAAAGGTCTGTAAGAACCTGGAATGCTTCTTTTAAAACCAACTGTTTGGGGATGCCTGGGTGGCTCAGTTGGTTAAGCAGCTGCCTTCGGCTCAGGTCATGATCCCAGCGTCCTGGGATAGAGTCCCACATCAGGCTCCTTGCTTGGCAGGGAACCTGCTTCTCCCTCTGCCTCTGCCTGCTCACTCTGTCTGCCTGAGCTTGTGTGCTCTCTCTCTCTTTCTCTAACAAATAAATAAATAAAGTCTTAAAAAAAAATAAAATAAAATCAACTGTTTGGGGGCGCCTGGGTGGCTCAGTGGGTTAAAGCTTCTTCCTTTGGCTCAGGTCATGATCTCAGGGTCCTGGGATCGAGCCCCACATTGGGCTCTCTGCTCAGCAGGGAGCCTGCTTCCTCCTCTCTCTCTGACTGCCTCTCTGCCTACTTGTGATCTCTATCTGTCAAGTAAATTAAAAAAATAAAATCAACTGTTTGTAGACTTTAATGTGTATATGCTCATTCTTTAATAAATACTAGTCCATGGGGCACCTGGGTGGCTCAGGTAAGCGACTGCCTTCAGTTCAGGTCATGATCTCAGGGTCCTGGGATTGAGCTCTGAGTCAGGCTCCCTGCTCAGTGGGGAGTCCCTTCTCCCAGCTTGAGTTCTCTCCGTCCCTCTCAAAGAAAGAGAAAAAAAGAAAGAGAGAGAGAGAGAAAGAAAGAAAAAACTAGTACAGATCACTAGTTCAGTAAGTTTAGGCAAATGTATACATGCCCACGTAACCAATATCCCAGTCAAGATATAGGACATTTCCATCACCCCAGGAAAGTTCCTCCATGTTCTTTGGAGTGAACCCCTCCCTTGTACCCACCCCAGGGAACAACCAATCTGATTTTTATCATGAGAGAATAGTTTTGCCTATTCTAGAACATAATATAAATGCAGTTATACAATATGTGCTCTTTGTCTAGCTTCTTCCAGTAGAATTATTTGAGTGTGTCCATGTTGTCATAACTATTGGTACTTCACTCCTTTTTATTCTGATTAGTATTCCGTTGTATGCTAGACCACAGTTTGTCTGTTCACCTGTTGATGGGACATTTGGGTTGTTTCCAGCTTGGGACTATTACAAATAAAGTTGCTATGAATGTTTTTATTTTTTTTAATATTTCATTTATGAAACAGAGTGTGCACAAGCAGAGGGGAGGGGCAGAGGGAGAAGCAGACTCCCCGTGGAGCAGGGAGCCCGATTCGGGGCTCAATCCCAGGACCCTGGGTTCATGACCTGAGCTAAAGGCAGACGCTTAACTGACTGAGCCACCCAGGCGCCCCACTATGAATGTTTTTATATAAGTCTTTTATTTTATTTTTAAATTTTTTAAAGATTTTATTTATTTATTTATTAGAGAGAGAGAGAGCGAGCACAGGCAGACAGAGAGGCAGGCAGAGGCAGAGGGAGAAGCAGGCTCCCTGCCGAGCAAGGAGCCGGATGTGGGACTCGATCCCAGGACGCTGGGATCATGACCTGAGCCGGAGGCAGCCGCTTAACCAACTGAGCCACCCAGGCATCCCTATATAAGTCTTTTAAAAAAATATTTATTAGAGAGAGAGCATGTGCTCTCGGGGGCGGGGGGCAGGGACAGAGGGAGAGGGAGAAGCAGATCCCCACTGAGCAAGGAGCCTGACAGGGTGATCGATCCCAGGACCTTGGGATCATGACCTGAGCCAAAGGCAGACGCTTCACTGACTGAGCCACCCAGGTGCCCTTATGAGCCTCTTTTTTATTTTTTTTAAGATTTTATTTATTTATTTATTTGTCAGAGAAAGTGAGCACAAGCAGACAGTGAGGCAGGCAGAGGGAGAAGCAGGCTCCCTGCCGAGCAAGGAGCCCAATGCGGGACTCGATCCCAGGACCCTGAGATCATGACCTGAGCCAAAGGCAGCCGCTTAACCAACTGAGCCACCCAGGCATCCCAATATGAGCTTTTTTTAACGTACACATGTTTTTATTGTTCTGAGGCAAATACCTAGAAGTAGAATCACTAGTTATAGGACGGTCATAGGTTTAACTTTTTAATGAGCTGCTGCACTGGTTTTCAAGGTGGTTTGGACACTTTATGTCCCTACCAGCCCTGTATGCGCATACCAGGGGCTCTGCATCCTCGCCAGCACTTGCTTTTGTCAGTCCGCTTGATTTTAGCCGTCTTAGTAAATGAGGAGTGGCATTTGGTTGCCCCTTCACTTGTGTTCTCCTGATAATCTGATGATGTGCATCTTTTCACGTGCTTATTGGCTCTTCACATATCTTCTCTTGTGAGGTGTCTGTTCAAGCCTTCTGCCCATTTTATTTTTTTTTAAGATTTTATTTATTTATTTGACAGACAGAGATCACAAGTAGGCAGAGAGAGAGAGGAAGGGAAGCAGGCTCCCTGTTGAGCAGAGAGCCAGATGTGGGGCTTGATCCCAAGACTGGGATCATGACCCGAGCCGAAGGCAGAGGCTTTAACCCACTGAGCCACCCCAGCTCCCCAAGCCCATTTTAAATTTGAATTGCTTCCTCTGTTACTGAATTATAAGAGTTCTTAACATAGTCTGCACACAGGCCTTTGTCTTTTGTCAGATATACTGTGAATATTTACTCCCAGTTTGTGGTTTGCCTTTTTCTTAAGTGTCTTTTGAAGAGCAAAACGTCAAAATCTTGACGAAGTCCAGTTATCAATTTTTTTCAGACGGTGCTCTTTGTATCCTGTGGAATCTACCCCAAGGGTATGAATATTTTCTCCTCCTGAAAGTTTTAAAGTTCTGTTAGGTTTTTGGTTCATTTCAGTGTAATTTCTGCAGATGATAATGAAGTAAGGATAAGGCTCATTTGGCTTCCCATAGATATCCAGTTCCAGCACCATTTGTTGAAAAGACTGTCCTGTTTTTGTTGAATTACTTTTGGCAACTTTGTTGAAAATCAGTTGCCTGTATGTGCAAGGGTCTATTTGTGGACTCTGATCAGCTCTGTTGATCTGGTTGTTCTTAGACCGCACTGTATTGATTATGTAAACTCTGTAGAAAGTCCTGAAATCAGGGGCGCCTGGGTGGCTCAGTCAGTTGAGCATCTGCCTTCGGCTCAGGTCATGATCCCAGAGTCCTGGGATTGAGCCCCACATCCTGATCCCTGT
Organism: Taxidea taxus jeffersonii; assembly: GCA_003697995.1. Taxonomy (NCBI): domain Eukaryota; kingdom Metazoa; phylum Chordata; class Mammalia; order Carnivora; family Mustelidae; genus Taxidea; species Taxidea taxus. Next base: position 48,309 of record ML103699.1, on the reverse strand, counting down.
TCGGCCAGGAGCCTGCTTCTCTGCCTGCTGCTCCCCATGCTTGTGCTCTTTTTCTCATTCTATCTCAAATAAATAAATAAAAATCTTTTTAAAAAATTAGCTAACAATCTAAAAAAAAAAAAAAAAGTCCTGAAATCAAGTAGTATGCATGATCTACTTTGTTCTTCTTTTTTGCAAAATTGCTTTGTCTATCCTAGATCTTTTGCGGGTCCATAGCAGTTTTAGAGCCAGCTTGTCGATTTTTACAAAAATACACTCTGATATTCTGATTTCATTGAATTTATAGATAACTTTGGGAAGAATTGACATTATTTTAAAGATTTTATTCACTTATTTGAGAGGGAGAGAGCACAAGCAGGGGAGTGGCAGAGGGAGAAGCAGACTCCTCAGTGAGCAAGGAGCCTAATGCGGGACTCGATCCCAGGACTGTGAGATCATGACCTTAGCCGAAGGCAGACACTTAATGACTGAGCCACCCAGGTGCCCAAGAACTGACATTTGTGGACAGAGTATATCTCCATTTATTTAGATCTTCCTTCATTTCTCTTAACCATATTTTGTAGTGTTCATAGGGGTCTTGTACATCTTTTGTTACTTTTCTTCCCATTATTTTGTTTATTGATTCTATTATACATGATACTTTAAATTTCACTCTCTACTTGTCTCTTGATGATATAGAGGACTGCAGTTGACTTTTATAAATTGTTCTTAACTAAATTCACCTATTCTAGTAGGTTTTCTGTAGATTCTTAGCTTTTCTATGTAGACAGTCATGTCATTCATAAATAAAGAATTTCTTTTTATAATCTTTAGGTTATATCTTTTTCTTATTGCTTTGGCTAAGACCTACATATCAGTGCTGAGTGGACATCCTTGTCTTGTTCGATGAAATGCTCTCTGGTGGCATTGCTTGCTTAGCTCTCTATCATACTGGTATTTTATTAGATTCAGAGTTCCATGGAGCTGTTTCCATGTGACACAGATGATATGAAACTAGAACATTAATCGTTTTATTATTTTTTTTGAAGATTTTATTTTTAAGTCATCTCTACACCCAGTGTAGGGCTCGAACTCACAACTCCTGAGATCAAGAGTTGCACACTCCATCTGAGGCAGCCAGGCACCCCAAGAACATTGACCATCTTAGAATCAACATGCTCATGGCCATGAGCTTCAATGTAGTTTCAAAGATTACCTCAAAGAATAATTCGGGCCCCCAAAATAGTGACTTTTGAAAGTATATATGCTACTTATGCCATGTGAGCTTTTCATAGTGGAAACCCTGATGGACTTTGTGGTGTTTTCTGGGAATATTTTCTTTTGAAAAAACGCATTAGTGAAGCAGTTTATTTACTTTGAGAAAGAAAGTGTTTTTAAGTACTCATAAGGGTGTTTCTTTAAACAGCTTTATTGAGATATAATATACATAACGTAATGTTCTTCCATGTGAAGTGTACAATCCAGCGGTTTTAGTATATTTACAGAATAGTGGAACTGTCACTCTAATCCAATTTTAGAATGTTTTCATCATCCCAAAAGAAACCCTGTACCTATTAGCATTCCCTAATGCTAGGGAATACTCCCCATTCCCTCTCCCGTGGCCCCTGGAGACTATTAATTTACTTTTTTTCTCTGTGGATTTGTTGGGCTGAGATTTTTTTTTTTTTTTAAAGACACATTTATTCAGCGTCATGATCAGACTATTACATTTAGCAATCAACAGCATGGGTGCAAAAAAAAATCTACATTAAAACCCTTTGAAAAAAAAAATCTTTAAAACCCTTTGTTGGAATGCTTTACACTTTCCACAGAAAAGAAACTAAAATAACCTGTTAAACAATTAGTCACAAATACAGTCCTCGAGTTTTTTGCCCATACACATGAGTATTGTCTAAAACATGTCTTCTTTGTAGCAGCAAGGCCCTGCCACCACTGTGCTTGGCTGAGTTCACAAATCTGTTGTAACCTGTAGCTTCCCTGTCACTTCTCTGGCTCTCCTCTCCTGCTAAGCTTTGTTTCCTGGCAGTAATTAAAACCTTCTGCCACTGCCATAGCTGCTGCTGCTGCTGGAACCACCATAGCCACCTTGGTTTCGTGGTTTGGCGAAGTATTAGCCTCCACCACCATAAGGGCCAGAGCTTCTGCCTCCAAAATTGCCTCCTTTCATGGGTCCCAAATTTGAGGACTGATTGTTGTAATTGCCAAAATCATTATAGCTTCCACCACCTCCAAAGTTGCTTCCATCATTACCAAATCTGTTATAGCCATCCCCACTGCCACCATATCCACCACCACCTCTACTGCCACCAAAGCCACCTCGACCACTGAAGTTTCCTCCACGACCAAAGTTGTCATTCCCACCAAAACCACCTCCACGACCCCCACCGAAGTTTCCGGAACCACTTCGACCTCTTTGGGCTGGATGAAGCACTAGCCATCTCTTGCTTAGAGAGCGCTTTCCTTACTTCACAGTCGTGGCCATTCACAGTACGGTATTTTTGAATGACAATCTTGTCTACAGAGTCATGGTCATCAAATGTTACAAAAGCAAAACCCCTCTTTTTGCCACTGCCTCGGTCAGTCATGATCTCAGTCGCTTCGATGTTCCCATACTGTTCGAAATAATCTCTTAGATGATGTTCTTCAGTGTCTTCTTTAATGCCACCAACAAAAATCTTTTTCACAGTTAAGTGGGCATCAGGTCTTTGAGAATCTTCTCTTGAGACAGCCCTCTTTGCTTCCACAACTCTTCCATCCACCTTGTGTGGCCTTGCATTCATGGCTGCATCCACCTCCTCCACAGTGGCATATGTGACAAACCCAAAGCCTCTGGAGCGCTTGGTGTTGGGATCTCTCATTACCACACAGTCCATAAGTGTTCCCCATTGCTCAAAATGGCTCCTCAGACTCTCATCGGTTGTTTCAAAGCTCAGACCTCCGATGAAGAGCTTCCACAGCTGTTCAGGCTCTTTGGGAGACTCTGACTTAGACATGACGGCGGTGGGAGGGGAGACTTTAACGATGCTTACTCGGCGGCGTCCACGGGCAGAAAGGAGATTTTTTTTTTTTAAGATTTTATTTATTTATTTGACACAGAGAGATCACCAGTAGGCAGAGAGGCAGGCGGAGAGAGAGAGAGGAGGAACAGGCTCCCCGCTGAGCAGAGAGCCTGATGTGGGACTCGATCCTAGGACCCTAAGATCATGACCCAAGCTAAAGGCAGAGGCTTAACCCACTGAGCCACCCAGGTACCCTGGGCTGAGATTTTTTTTTTTTTTTTTTAAGATTTTATTCATTTATTTGACAGAGACGGTGAGAAAGGGAACAGAAGCGGCGGTGGGGGGTGGGGGGTGGGGTGGTGGGAGAGGGAGAAGCCGGCTTCCTGCTGAGCAGGGAGCCAGATGCGGGGCTTGATCCCAGGACCCTGAGATCATGACCTGAGCCAAAGGCAGACGCTTAAGGACTGAGCCACCCAGGTGCCCCTGGGCTGTGATTTTTAATCAGTTTATTAAATAGAATTCAGGGGATCCATAAACTTTGATGGGAATAGAAATCACACATAAGCTTATTTAATTAACCTCTAGTTGAAATTTAGCATTTCCTTTAATTATGATATAGAAAACAAGCCATAGGAGTATGTAAAACCTATGATTTTGTCCCTAGTAGAGATCACACATGGTTTCATATCACATTATAGTTATTGCAGATATCTTGAAATACCCTTTAGAACTTACCACGACCTCAGAATTATAGAATAGTAGACCTGCTGCTAGATCTTATTATTTAATGCTTTAATAAAGAAGCGTACAGGGATGCCTGGGTGGCTCAGTCGGTTAAGCATCTGCCTTCAGCTCAAGTCATGATCTCAGGATCCTGGGATCGACTGCTGTGTCAGGCTCCCTGCTTGGCAGGAGCCTGCTTCTCCTTCTGCTGCACCCCCAGCTCATGCTCACTCTTGCAAAGAAATAAAAATAAAAAGAATAAAAAGAATAAAGAATAAAATAAAATAATTATTATCTCGAGATCAAGTCTAACGTCTGGGTCCCTGCCTAGCGGGGAGCCTGCTTCTCCTTCTCCTCCCTGCTCATGCTCTCTGTCACTCTCTCTCTCTCTCTCAAAGAAATAAATAAAATCTTAAAAAAAGGTGGGGGGAGAGTGCAAAGGGCACTTGGTTGGCTTAGTCCGTGGAGTGTGTGACTCTTGATCTTGGGTCGTGAGTTCGAGCCCCTCATGGGGTATAGAGATTACTTAAATGAAGCTTTTTAAAAAGTGCATATTATTATATTACAGCCTTGTTTCATATTTTGATAACCACATTACCTCTGTAATACAACTTACGGATTCCTAAATATGACCACACGATGCAAAATTTTGTAATAAAAACCTCACAGGCTTACAGGAGAATGGGATTAGGAGCGTTAACACTCAAATGCTTTGTCAGTGATACATTTTTTTTTTTAAAAAGGATAGGAATGTAATCAAAATGGTAGGAGTTTTTATACCTGTTAGATGGTTAAGAAATACATGAATATTGCAATAAGAAGGGCACTTTAGGAGTCCGGGAAGTGGCAGCTTGTGATTCACTGGGAAGTGGCAGGAAGGTAATCGGGTGCGGATGTGAATGGGGGTGGCTTATAGCACACTGGGGAAGCCGAAGGGGCCAGCAGATATTTGAGGGGTGCAGGTGGATGTATGTATTCCTGTGTGCCATGGCTCGTTCCAGCCGGTACGGGTTACCTAGTGTTTCTCATGGACAAAGTTGCACATAAATAAATGCAAACTTCACATTATGCCCAAATAGTTCCGTAATATATCGGCTGTGTCGGAACAGCTTTGTATTTTCAAAACAAGTGTTACAGCAGAACTGATCGTCCTTCAGCATGATCTACCCGATAGACTCCTGCTTATTCTCACGGCCTCAGGCTGTTAACCTCTTCCGTGGGATTTTATGTTAAATTCCTATCTGTCCTCACGGCCCGGCTGTGCGTTTCTGTGTATGTGTCTCGGTGAGCATACAGGTCACAGTGCGTGGTAGGTTACATGCTGGTCTCCCTCTCCTCCATGAGCACCTTCAGGAGCCCCTCTTACTCACCCTGGCCCCCCTAGTTGTAGCACACACTGTACCTGGTCGGGAGATTGCCCAGTAAACACCTGGGATGGATGTGAACAAGAGGAACAGGAAAAAGACAAAACAGTAACCTCATCTATAGACTGAGAACATGCTCGAGCTGTTGACATTGATGAAAACTTGGTTTAAGAGAATTTTTGAGCTAGAAAGACCCAGAAGAGGTACACAATCTCAACCTTTCATCTTAGGGTGAGGAAGAGTGATTAAATCTCTTAACTTAACATCCCACAACCAGAATCAGATAATCATCTGGAATTAGTTGGAAAAAATATTGGCTGCAGATGTAAAAATTTTCCAGATTATTAACTAATTCTGGAAATGTTGCAAAAACAAATCAATTAACAGAAATCTAGAGGTGTCTGGGTGGCTCAGTTGGTTAAGTGTCTCTCTGCCTTTGCCTAAGGTCATGATCCCAGGGTCCTGGGATAGAGCCCTGCATCAGGCTCCCTGCCTGGCGAGGAGTTTGCTTCTCCTCCTCCCTCTGCCCCTCCCCCTGCTCGTGCTCACACATCCTCTCTCAAATAAATAAAATCTTTTTTTTTTTTTAAGATTTTATTTATTTGTTTGACAGAGACAGATCACAAGCAGGCAGAGACAGGCAGAGGGGGAGGGGGGGAAGCAGGCTCCCTGCTGAGCAGAGAGCCCAATGCAGGGCTCTATCCCAGAACCCTGGGGCCATGACCCAAGCTGAAGGCAGAGGCTTAACCCTCTGAGCCACCCAGGCGCCCTGTCAAATAAATAAAATCTTTCAAAAAACAAAGAAATCTACTTGGTGACATATTTTACAGCTCCCTCCCTCTGGTCCTATCAGTTGGGTATAGCTAGTTACAGGAAAAAGCAAACAGTTTGTTAAAAATCCTTAATTTTTGCCATATAGAAGCAGGATAAGGTTCCGAGAGGCCTGGCTGCCTCACCCTTTTGTGCCATCTGGTGCTGAGAACAAGGGTCTTATTTCAAAGCCTTTTTCTGCAACACATTCTTAGACATCGCTGGAGGTGCAAAAAGTGATCCAAACCGTCTGGTGGGGAACTTAGCACTGTTTCCTAAAAATTGCGCAACTTAGCCTTTGACACAGCATGTTGCTCTCGGACTCTCACTACACCCACATGTGTATAAAGTGGCCCGGGTACAAGTTTTTCGTTGCAGGATTGCTTTGTAGTAGCAAAAGTTCGGAAGCGATCAGGTGTCCAGCAAAAAGGAACTGAGGGAGTCACGATGGCATGTCCACACAGTGGAACATTACAGAGCCATTCACCAGAATGAGGAAGACCTGGGATGTGGAAATACTCCTGGGATGTATTAATAAGTGAATAGAAGCGAGATATTGAAGGGTCTCTGAGGTATTCTTCACATGTACAAAGGGGATGGGGATGAGAATATATGTTATGTTTATTTTACGTCAGTGTATTAGCTATTTAACAAGAGCCCCCAATAATTTAAAAAGAGGAAAAAGGGAAAGAATAAAACACTGCACAGCTGACCACATCACCTTCCCCTACAGCATGTGGGGAGGGGGAGAGATTCCGCTGGAATCTGAATTTGGACCTTTTTTTTTTTTTTTAAGATTTTATTTATTTATTTGACAGAGAGGCAGGCAGAGAGAGAGGGGGAAGCAGGATCCCCGCTGAGCAGAGAGCCCGATGCGGGGCTCGATTTCAGGACCCTGAGATCATGAGCTGAGCTGAAGGCAGAGGCTTTAACCCACTGAGCCACTGAGCCACTGGCTCCACCCAGGCGCCCCTGAATTTGGACTTTTGACAAGTACATGAGACTGGCCATCCTCATTGCTGGTTTGAGACTGTTGGTGGTGTCTTCCAGGGCTCTTAGGGCTCTTAACCTTTTTTTTTTAATCACAGGCTGATAAACCCTATAGATCCCCTTTAGAATGATGTTTATTTGTTTTGATATGTATTCTTTTTTTTTCTTTTTTTTTAATTCAAGGTAACGTGTAGGGTGGTATTGTTTTCAGGACTAGAATTTAGTGACTCATCACTTACAGGTAACACCCGGTGCTCATCCCAGGTGTCCTCCTTCACGCCCCATCACCCATTCAGCCCACCCCCCACCCACCTCCCCTCCAGCAACCCTCAGTTCTCTCTAGTTAAGAGTCTCTTATGGTTGTCTCCCTCTCTGTTTTTATCTTATTTTAATTTTCCTTCCCTTCCTCTGTGTTCATCTATTTTGTTTCTTAAATTCCAGATTTGAGTGAAACCATATGGTATTTGTCTTTCTCTTAGTTCGCTCAACATAATACACTCCAGTTCCATCTATGTCGTTGCAAATGGCAAGATTTCCTTCTTTCTGATGGCTGAGTCACATTCCATTGTGTATATACACCACATCTTTATCCATTCATGAGTCAATGGACATTTGGGCTCTTTCCATAATTTGGCTATCGTTGATAGTGCTGCCATAAACATCAGTTGCATGTAACCCTTTGAGTCAGCATTTTTCTGTCCTTTGGATAAACACCTACTAATGCAATTGCTGGGTGGTAAGGGAGCGCCATTTTTAACTTTAGAGGAATCGCCATACTGTTGTCCAGAGTGGCTGCACCAGTTTGCATTCCCACCAACAGTGCAAAAGGCTCCCCTTTCTCTACATCCTCACCAACACCTGTTGTTTCCTGAGTGGTTAATTTTAGCCACTCTGGCAGGGTGAGGTGATACCATGGTTTTGATTTGTATTTCCCTGATGATGAGTGATGCTGAGCATTTTTCCACGTGTCTGTTGGCCATTTGGATGTCTTCTTTGGAGAAATATCTGTTCATGTGTTCTGCCCATTTCTTAGCTGGATTACTTATTTTGGGGATATTGATTTTGTTGAGTTCCTTAAAGGTTCTGGATGCTAGCCCTTTATCCACTAGGTCATTTGCTGCAAATACCTTCTCCCATTAGAATAATGTTTCTAAATGAATAAAATAAAATACATCAGGTTATAAAATACATAGGAAGGCTGTTTGAGCAGAGAGGAAGCAGCATGAGTGAAAGCCCAGAGAATAACCCTATTCTAGTTCAAATGCAGGCCCCACGGGGAGGAGAAAGGGGCTGAGGAGGTGGGCTTACCAGGTGCTAAAGTTTACTACCTGCGTCTTCCCGTGTCTTTCCAGGTTATCGTCCTCCTCTTTCCTTTTTTTTCTTCTTCTTTTTAAAAATATCTCTCCTGAAACAACTAACAATGCTAACCAAGCCCTTAGTAGGTACTTTAATTAACAGTGGCACTTACAGTTGTTCATTCCTGTTGGTGACCACTGTCTCTATCAAGGGCTCACGGCACAGTCCATATTAAGGCTGACAAAGAGCCAGTTATATTTGGGCATTAGCTGATTGCCTAACTGAAGGCATAACATACATGGTAAAGCAAACACAACCTCATCACCAGGCAGTTAGACCCAAAAGGGCCCCACACACGGATAGGAAATCAGTACCTCTTTGCTGGATGGATGGTAGTTGTATGAAATGACTTCTTTGTATTTCATTAATTCCTTAAGGTGTTCTAAAGGCATTTCTGCTATATTTGTGTATTGTCTTAAGTATTGTCCAGTTTTTCTCTCCTGGGTACTAATTTTGAAGTTGTATTATAGAACTTAGAAGTCGCAGAAGAGTCAGCTCAGAAAAATACCTTTCTTAGTAATTGAAGAAAACAAAAGTCAACTTCACTGTTCATTGTGGTCATAGGTAAGTCACCTTTATGTGTATCTCCCCTTCTGTCTCCCTTAATATTTAATAAGTAACTTGGGAACATTGATAATGTAGAGTCAAGGCCATGCATTTGTTTGATCTGTAATCCTTTCTCTTGTTTGACCTATTTATACATACCTTCTAAATTTAATCAGTAAAATGTCAATTATTTGTATGAGAAATGCAGATCAAAAAGTTCTTGATCTCAGTGCCTAGAATTTTAAACACAAGGAAGTGAATAGACAGCTTTCTTCTTTTTTAAAAAATATTTATTTATTTGACAGAACAGGGAGAGCAACAGAGGGAGAGGGAGAAACAGGCTCCCCACTGAACAGGGAGCCTGACGGCTCAATCCCAGGACTCTGGGATCACGACCTGAGCCAAAGACAGATGCTTAACCAACTGAGCCACCCAGCACAGCTATAGACAGCTTTCAAAATCAGAAACTAAATTAACATTTCAGGGGTGCTTGGGTGGCTCAGTCACTCAGTCAAGTTGGATGCTTGGTGGTTAAGCATCCAACTCTTGATTTTGGCTCAGGACATGATCTCAGGGTGGTGAGATCCAGCCTTGCGTTGGGCTCCACGCTGGGTGTGGAGCCTACCTCTCCTTGCCGCTCCATCCTGCTTCTCTCTTAAAATTAACATTTAAGCATTTCATTTGGCTGTCTGGAAAGAAGTGTTTTCATGGGGTTTTTCAGGTTTTATAAAAAGATCATTGACTGGGGCGCCTGGCTAGCTCAGTCCATGGAGCATGGGACGCTTGGTCACAGGGTTGTGAGTTTGAGCCCCACGTTGGGTGTAGGCATTACTTAAAAATAAAAACTTTCGGGGCGCCTGGGTGGCTCAGTGGGTTAGTGCCTCTGCCTTTAGCCCGGGTCATGATCTCAGGGTCCTGGGATCGGCCTCTCTGCTCAGCAGGGAGCCTGCTTCCTCCTCTCTCTCTGCCTGCCTCTCTGCCTACTTGTGATCTCTGTCTGTCAAATAAATAAATAAAGAATCTTTATAAAGAAAGAAAAAATTTAAAAAGGAAAGAAAGGTTCATTGATGTAGTAAGCTCTTTCTTGATTTGTGTTTCCTTCTATCAAACCTGCATTTCAAATGTAAACTTTCTTCAGAATCCAGTTTGGTAAGTTAAAAAGTGTAATCATTTCAGATGCTTTCATTGTAAGCAAAGAGCATCTCAAGAACACTGTGAAAGCATTAAGTGTAGATAGTCCTCTTCCTCTCCTGTGCTTTTCCTCTCTTTGCTGAGAAGTTTTCATATTTATGGTATTTTACATGACCTTATGTAGATAAAAATCAGGATGTATAGTTCATTTTTTAGAGATTTGGACCTTAGAGCACACTACCCAATGCTCTCTTTGACTTGATTTTATTAACTCTGTGTTTCCTTCCTGCAGAAGCCGATTTCTCATCTTTGGAAGGCAGGAAGCAGACATCAATACCTAATACTTAACCTTGAAAACAAAAAGGGGATTGTAGTCCTTTGTAAACAACATTTAATACCAAAGGGAAGCAGAAACTGAAAGTTAATTTTTTGACATCTATATTTTGTTTGCTTTCAAGTTGACTGTTTTCATGTTGAGGACATTTTTTTTTAATGTATAAGAAATTAGACCTTACTGTGTATCCTCTATATACAAACTTGGAATTCTGCTCAGAGAGAAAAGGACTTCTCTGTAAAGATGCAGACTACAGTTAAATACCAGAGAAGCTCTTTAAAAGTGTGAACATCAAATAGAGAACCCCTGCATGTAAAATGCTGTTTTAATTATCTGCTTTTTTAAAAAATCTGTGCATACATTTAAATTATAACCGACAGCTTATCAAAGTCAGCTGCAAATATATGAGAAGTAGTATTCTCCTCACTGGTGGCTTTACCCCTGGATTTTGCTGTGTAGAATAGACATAAAGTGATATATGATACAAAATATTTTTAACTGGAAAGTATCTCCTCAGTTACTCACATTTGAGGTCCTTCTGTCCCAAAGCTGAACAGAGCCCCATCTCCTCTGGGTCTGTAGTAGGTCCCATCTACTTACACAAACAAAAGCTTGCTGGAAGATCAGGTTTTATATGCCTCTTTTTTTTTTATCATTAGAGACTAAAACACTTCCCTTTTAACTTTTAATTTTTTAAAGAATATACTGTGTGCGTTTCTGTCCCTTGTAAGAGAATTGATCAGCTTCATTCAATAAAAAATATTTTTAATAAGAAGAATTTTTTCGGGTTTCTTTCTATTATACAGGAGCAAAATAAGGAAGGTTAGTCGCTTGAAACCGAACCTGGCAAGTTAATTTCTCCGGGAATGGGAATGTATTTTTTTTTCCTAAGCATTGCAGATACCAAGGTTCTATTGTGCTGTATAAATGCCCCTTTGTTGAAAGGTTTCAGTGGTACTTCAGAGATTATTTTCATGAGCGTGCAGGAGCCACCCCATTTAGCCTTTTTAATTAGGGTGCTGAAAAGAGAAACTGGGTGAGGTGTGGCCGTGCTCTTTATAAATGCTCGTTCTTTATAAATGCTTGCTCTCTCCCTCAGGCTCGGCCGTTTGTGCGGAGGAAGTCTGAGAAAGGTGCAGTTGATTCTGAGCTGCTGGAAACCTAAAATGTCCCTGGAGAGGCTCATTTCCAGTCTGAGATACAAAATATGAAAATTTCTCCTTCTCTTTATGCTGGGTTCGTGGCTGCATGCCAGCTCGCCCAGGGAAAAGAGAAGGAGAACACTGAGGAGATGCTAATAAGTAGGAAAATTTCAGGAAAGCAAAGAATGAAAAAGGTCAGGAATTATTTTGTGGCTAAATGTATTTGAGCTCATAGGATTATTGTATCTACAGTACCCATCTCACCCCACCATGTTATTTTGAATTATAGCACATAGAACTAAAAAATGGGGAATCTTGGCAGCTTATCTGTCTCAACCAAAAGTTACTTAAATATGCGAGCAGTTTCTGTTAGGAAGAGTCAGCCCTTGGTCTGTTTGAAAGAGTTGTGAGATAAAACTGAGCTTCTATATTTTGTCCTCAGCATTCTTCCGTCTTAAGAAGAATGGTACTGTAACTCCCCTGCCAGAGATTATCTCAGCCATCACAAGAGAGAGACTGGTGTAAGGGTGCTTTCAGAATCTGTAGACAGATCTGCTAAAGAGAAACAGAAATACCCCCAAAGAAAGAAATTCTGAATCCATATGTAAACACTGACAGCAGTTTTACCTAAAAAGCTGTAGTAGAAAAAGCCTGGTATTCAAGAGGCTTAGTGGGGTAAGGTTGGTTCAGATGAAGAAACCAGACACATTAATCAGGACCACAGCAGACAAGGTAGGGTAAGAACCAGAGTGGTCTTTGAGAGGAGTTTATCAGATGAGGAGGGCACTTCAATCAGTCCTATAAAGGATGATTTCTGGGTTCTCAGCCAAGTGCACACTTAGGACATCTAACAAAAAACAAAATAATTTGAGCCCACAGTAAGTACTGTTTTGCTGGCCACTGGAGACACAACAGTGAGCAAAGCAGACTGAATCCTTGTTTACTGTGAAGGAGACAGACCTTAATTAAATAATCACAAATAGGTCATGAAAAACTGGTTAAGTGCTATGAAATAAAGCTTGGAGCTACTGTGACAACAGACATCAGGGGCATAGGTCAAAGGCAGAGCCTTCAGGGAAGGCTTCCCTGAACTAAGAGCTGAAAGATAAGTAGATGCTAACCAGCAAACAGGAAGAGGAAGAGCATTCCTCAGAATGCCAACAGCATATGCAAAGGCCCTGAGGTGGAAAGGAGCAAGATGCATTTTCAGACCCGATGGCTGTGGATGGCGCAAGATGAAGCTGGACAGAGAGGTCGGGGCCAGATGATACCTGTCAGCGAAGCAGTGTGGGGATTGCAGCTCCATCATCTCGGTAAACCCAATGACGTAAAACCTACTGCTCATCTTTCTTGGGTTTTCCTTGAAATGAGGTGTTCATAACCCAAATCCTCTGCCTTTGTAATATCCTTTGGGAAGCGAAACAGCCCTGGAGATAGACCAAAATGGCACCCTGATTCTGATGACATGGAGAACTCAGCCCACCAGTGACAGAGCCAGCACTAGAACTGGGTCTCCTGCCTGGAGGTAGTACCAGCAATGAACCTGGACAAATTCAGAGTGGGGAAGCTTATGTCCTCGTGTCCCAGGCTGCTCGTTCTATAAAACTAAGCCATGTGTTGAAGTGTACTAAATTATGGCAGGTTATTTACTCACTTTTCCAACCTTGCATTTCACACATTTATTGAATATTGCTAATGTGCCAGGCACTCTGCTAGGCACAGAGATCATAAAATGGAGTGAGATGGTGTGGTCCTCGCCTCCGGGGGCTCAAAAGCTTCCATACGAGCAGATAACGTCATAAGTCACTAGAGATATTTTAGCCAAGTGCTCTCGGACCCCAGTAATCAACTATTATTAAAAAAAAGGGGTAGTTGGTTGCTAATGTTAAGTCACCAGGGCAGATGTGCTCGACCCAGAGGGGCCGTTGCCTGGTTAGAAAGAAGGTGCTAAGTATGAAGTCCACAAGATAACCTGGTTTTGTTCTAATGTGGAAAAAGGAGTCTGAGAAACAGCTGGTCTGGAGCCAGCAAGCCACAGCTGTTGACCGGGGAGCTGGGGATTAAAAATGAAACAGTACATATGAAGGACTTAGCTCTGCGTCTGGCAAATAATAAGCAATCGATAAACATTAGCCATTGTTGTTCTGGTAGAGAGATCTTTCGGGGATTGGCATTAGATAGCGCATGGTTCATTTCTTCTTGGCAGAGTCAGAAGAGAACCTGGTCAGATACAGCTTCTCAAGGATCCAGTGTCCATGTGGGGCAAGCAGAGATTAATCCATGAAGTTACAGAAGGGGAGACCATCTTCAGGCATCACGCTCCCTCTTCAAGGGGGGGTCTTTAGTACCTGTATTGGGCGATTTCACACCTATATTTTGAGAGGAAAACTGAGGACAGCAGAAACCATTTGATAGCATATTTGGGAGAACTGTGATTATACATACATATTATATATAAAACATGTATTCTTTTTTTTTTTTTACTTCAGTCTTGTGACAGATAATTTGAAAAGGAAACCAATAATAAAGACTTTTTAAAGACTCCCACGACGTCCCGTGGCGTCGTTAACGATACACTTTGATGGCCCGGCCCTATGTTGTGTTCAGATCTGTCTGCAGGCTGTCCCGGCCCTGCCTGTCCTCTTTCCCTTGCAGTTCCTCGGCTCTGGCAAGGTGTCCGCATGCGGAGCCTGCAGCCTCGGAAGATTCATCCCACAGCCCCGCGTGGAAGAGAGCTGCTGTTAGGTTAGAGATGCACAAAGGGGACGGCTTACTTGTATGCATTTTCACATACAAATTAAGACTAGGGTCGCCTGGGTGGCTCCGTTGGTTGAGCAACTGCCTTCAGCTCAGGTCATGATCCCTGAGTACTGGGATCGAGTCCCGCATCGGGCTCCCAGCTCCACGGGGAGTCTGCTTCTCCCTCTGACCTTCTCCTCTCTCATGCTCTCTCTCACACACTCTGCCTCTCTGATATAAATACATAAAATCTTTTTTTAAAAAAGATTTTATTTATTTGACAGATCACAAGCAGGCAGAGAGGCAGGCAGAGAGAGAGGGGGAAGCAGGCTCCCTGCTGAGCAGAGAGCCCGATGCGGGGCTCTATCCCAGGACCCTGAGATCATGACCTGAGCGGAAGGCAGAGGCTTTAACCTATTGAGCCACCCAGGCGCCCCAAATACATAAAATCTTTTTAAAAAATTTTTTTTCAAATTAAGACTAAAAAGGAAAAAAGTCTAGTTGTGATTCCATTGTTCAGATTCATTGAGGCCAAGTTTTCTCCAGTGAGCCAGATCCTCCTCTGGTGTAGACAGGACTTCGTGAGTCCGGGGTGTGGATGTGGGCAAGAGACTGGGCCCAGGGAGGCAGGCAGAGGTGTGGAGGGGCTGAGGATCTCGGCCAGGGCTCCGCCCAGCGGGGGGCGGGCCCGGGGCGGGGCGGGCGAGGGGGAGGGCCCCCGCGCGCAGGGGCGGGGCGGCCGGGCGCGGTGCGGCGGCCTCGCGGTGCCTAGGCTGGGGCGAGCAGCCGTGACGCTCAGTCGCGCGGAGCCGGGCCCGGAGCGCGAGCGGCGGCGGCGGCAGGATGAACAGCATCAAGAGCGTGCCGGCGCGGGTGCTGAGCCGCAGGCCGGGCCATAGCCTGGAGGCCGAGCGCGAGCAGTTCGACAAGACCCAGGCGAGCGGCGGGGCCGCGGGCGGGCGGGGGGCGCCCCTCGGGGCCTGGCTCGCGCGCGCCTCCTCGGCTCCCGGGCTCCGGCCGCCACCGGCCACCTTGCGCCCGGGCCGCCGCCCCCGAGCCGTCCCGCGCGCAGGTGAACCGGAAGCGCGCGCACGGGTGCCGGGGCCGAGAGAGGCCGCCGGGGGACTGAGGTGGCGGGGTGCCGGGGTGTGTGGGGGGCGGCGGGTGGCTCGGGAACGAGGCGACGGGCGACCCAGGTGGAGGGGTAGCGAAGGTGGCCGGGAGGCCGAGGTGGAAGGCGACCCGGGAGGAGGGGGCTGAGGTCGCCGGGAGGGGCGAGGTGGCGGGCGGCCCAGGTGCGGGGCGGGGGAGGATGCCGCGGTGAGCCAGGTGGGGTCAGGTGTGCCGGGCCTCCGCGCGCCTCCCGGCGGGGCCTGCCTGGATTCCTCTGCCCCGGCCGCGCCGTCCCTCCCCGGCCCCAGCAGCCGGGCTCCTGCCACCTTCCTCCAGGCCGTGCGAAAAACGCTCCCACCTCGGGGAAGCGGAGCGTTTCCTTGAAGGAAACTCCCAGTTTCCTCTTCGCCTGAGCTGTGTTCCAGGGCCGCACAGTATCTTATTATACGCCGGGCGAAAAGTTTCACGGGTGCAGCCAGACTTGTTTGCCCGAGCGCTGGCCCACGTATAAATAGGTTCACACCCCCTTATTAAACACGGGCGCCTGACAGAAACTTCCTAGGGCTCCCTTCCTGCGCTTCCCACGCGCCCATCCTGGGAAGGTTATTTTGAAAATTCAGCAATGGCGCGGGTGTGTTGGTGCCTGTGTTCCTGCTGAGAACACAGATCGCGGTCGCCGCTCTGCCTCTAGTTTTCTGTTCCTTTTTATTTTACAAATACCAAGGTGTTCGTCTGCCTGGGGGAGGGGAGAGCGCGCTCGGTCACCCAAGACCGAAATAGCAGAACAATTTGACTTTAGAAATAAAGGAAGCCGAAAGGACCCCTCCTGTCTGAAGCCGAATGGTGACATTTGTGGCCGCTCGCTGTAGCAAGTTCCTTCCCACCTGTCCCTGCCCATAGCAGTGACTTCCGCGGTTGCTCTCAAACCCAGTTCTGTACACGCTGTCTAGAACAGCTTTCATTTTGAAATGAGGAAAACTCAAGGGGACCTTCTAACCTTTGTGCTTACGGTTAGCAGTGAAAACGATAATGAAATTTTGGAACACCGAGGCTTTATGAAAGCCAAGGGTTGGGACCAACCCACCTGAAAATTATTAATTTGTCCTCGTGATCCTCATCTGGCCTATTTTCAGCCTGGATAGCCCATCATCAAAACAAATGTGGCATTTAATTTAAAGGCATTAATACATAATTAATTGTGGCAGGATGTGCCACAAATTGTGTTTGTGCAAGGAGGGAGAGGAGAATTTAATTGGCAGAGAGAATCTGGGTGTTGTCAGAAGCTTTATTCACTGTCTTTAGGTCCCCCCGCTTTTGAGGAGGTATAAAGAGGTCTGATGGCTACATAGAGATGAAATTTAAAGGGCCAGTTTCACTAATCTTACTCTTTAAGTTATAAATCAAGGCCGACCTTCTTTAATGTGAAAGACAAAGTATCTGATCTAGATCTATACATTTTAGTGGTTGGTTTGGTAAACAAACAGGTGTGGGTTTGGTTTTTTTTGTTTGCTTGTTTTTCTTTTTCTAGTTGGGTTTTTTCTACAGGGCTGAGAGGGTTACTTGATAATGAATAACTTTATAACAGGTGAATCTCATAGGATTTACCATCCCTAACCCCCCCCCTTTTTTGTCTGGATAGATGGAGTTTGGGTTCAGCGTCTAGATTCGCTTGTCTTCAGAATGACTTATTGAGGGATGGAGGATAAAGATTTTGTACATCGTTAATATTTAATTAGCTCGCTCCCAGAAATATCTAGTGAGCTGCCAGTGAGGTCCCATTGGTGGAAAGGACCCAGAGAGCTGAGGTTGCTACTTACAGAAAATAGCACATCCCATTCTCGGACCCATCTTCCCTTCGGAATACACTGCTTCTGTCTTCACGTTGACCACGGTGCCCTGTGTTGCGGGGGGGGGGGGCGCACTTTGGCTTGCTTTAGAACTTGTCATTGGCATCATTCAGCCTCGCCTTTCTCCTTGGGCTCCTGCATCCAGAGCTGGGGGGGGGCGAAAAATACTTCATTAGTTTTCTGGGCAGGCCGCACTCCATTTTGCAAAGGTCCGTTCCCTACCCCAGTCAGGAGCGTTAAGGGAGACCAGTCACGCTGCCTTTGTGTAGCTGGTCCTTGGGATTGTCGCATGGTGTGAGTGTTTGTATAATCCCAGAGGGGGCCTCTGGAAAGTTGGTCTGTTCTTCCCCACGACTTAGGTCCTTTGGTGATAAAAGCCCTTTTCAAAATGGAGATGACACAGTAGTGTTGGCTTTTCATTGTTGTAACATTCTGAGTGCAGAATGCCGTAGAACACAGTGTATTCGCATTTTGAACCCCAAACTAGCCAGACCGTTAAAAAAGATGGTGTGGGGGCGCCTGAGTGGCTCAGTGGGTTAAAGCCTCTGTCTTCGGCCCAGCGCATGGTCCCAGGGTCCTGGGATCGAGCCCCGCATCAAGCTCTCTGCTTGGCAAGGAGCCTGCTTCCCCCCCTCCTCTGCCTGCCTCTCCCCCTCCTCTGCCTGCCTCTCTGCCTGCTTGTGATCTCTGTGAAATAAATAAATAAATAAATCTTAAAAAAAAAAAGATGGTGTATCCTGGCAATTGCTTACAGGCGGATGGGCCTGCGTGCTGCTAGCCTGTGCCCTTGGGCAAGTTGCTTAACTCCTGAATCTGTTTCCCCACCAGTAAAAACATTCATTCCACCCGCCCCCAATGGCTGCTTTGAGGTACAGAGAAACACTGTGTGACAGGCGGGCCCTCAAAGATGGCCCCATCCTACTTCCTGGAACCTGTCAATACTCTAGCGTACTTGGGAAGAAAATGCCAATCAGCTGACCTGAAAATAGGCCGATTCTCCTGGGTTTGTCCTGTGGGCCCAGGGTATTCCTAGGGCCTTTAAACGTGGTGAGGTCAGAGGAGTGGTCTGCAAGGAGGAACTGGCCATTGCTGGCTTTGAGGTGGGAAAAGGGGCCCTTCACCGAAGAAGGTGGACGTCCCGTAGACGTTGGGGAAGGCAAGGAATGGAGTTGTCCGTGGAGCCTCTAGGCTGAAACACCGAGTGCAAAACGCACAGTCCAGTGCCCTGTGCCCTGCAGGTAGCCAGCCGTCGCTCTCCCTTCCTTCCCCACCCCGCAAAAGCTTTACCATCTGAGACTCTTCCAGAGCTTCAACTAGAGCAGAGACCCATCTTTGAGGCATATCACGGATGAGGACTCAGCAGATAGGGGTCGTGGAAATGCTGAATGTCAGACTTGCTTTTTCCTTATCTAGGAGTGTTTGTGCTTCTCTGGCTCGGTTTCCTCTGCAAGATAGAGAAATTGAGCCCGAAAGCTCTTTTTTCAGGCCAGGACAGAGAGGGGGCCCTGCGGCTCGGGGAGCCAAGCCCAGTGGCTGGGCGTTCATTGGAGAGGCAAGACTACCCAGGTGTTAGGGATTTTCCGCTCGGGAGGACCCTCCATGCAGGGGTGAGGAGGGCAGAGCAGGTCGAAAACAGTTCATAGGGCCCGTTTTGCGGGTCAGTGACGCATCCCTTCACCCTCCGGGGAATCGAAATCTTGTGAAGAGTAATGTTTTTTGACGTTCGGGACTCGTCAGCGCTGGCTCTCGTTAGAGCGACACTGGCCCATAGAAGCGGAACACACAGCTCACGTGTAATGTGAGATTTCCTTGTAGCCACAGGGCAAACAAGCAGGCACAGGTGGGGGTCATCCTAACTGTATTTTGCTGACCCCATCCTTCCCAAATTCTAACCCTTTCAGTATGTAATCGCTGTAAAAATTAGGAATGGGATCTTCTCCGTTCTTTTCCTCCCGAGTCTCGCATATGCGTCGTGTTTTCCGTCTGGGCTCACGCACTTCAGGTGCGCGGAGCCCCGTGGCCCGCCCGGTGGTAGCATCACCTGGGGGTGTCTTTGAAGTGTCCGAGTGAAGGTGCTGGAGATCAGGAGTGATGGGGCCCAGATGGGGTGGGGCCGGGGCTGCCAGTCTTGCCCTTCCCATCGTGGGAGTACGCGTGCCCCCGGCGCGTTCCTGAGGACCGTTGGTTGCGTGGCTGGTCTGGTGCTTTGGGCTGTGCCACAGGAAGGTAGAGACCACTCTTGTCCTCTCCAGGAGTTTCCGTTTCCACCAAGGAGATGAGAGAGGGGTGAGGGGGCCGGGGTGCTGTGGCCGAGGAGGTCAGAGCCAGACTCTCGGGGAGGGGCTGTGAGGTTTGCGGGACTGCCTGGTGCGGAGGAAACACTGGGTGTTGTTGGCTGTTGCCTTGTGGACGGAAAAGCGGGTTGGACTGAAAGAAATCGAAATCCTGTCCCTGTTGGATTCTGTCCCTGTGCGCCTAGTTTAGCTGTAAAGGGGGAGCGGGGGCGATCTGGAAGAGAAGCAGATCGGCCGCAGGGGTGGGGGGGATGCAGGAAAGTGGGGGACAGCCCCTTCCTGGGAGGAGGAGCCCACAGGAGCTCATGCTCTCCAAGCACTCCCCCTTCTCCGGGGCTGCAGGTCCCTACTTCCAGGGTCACCCTAGGGAGGTTGGGGAGAAGCCAGCAGGTCACTCCCTTGCCCCCAGCCCAGCATCCCAGCCAGCCCCAGGCGGGTCCAGTTGTGAATGAAACCCAACTGGGCGCTCATTTGCTCCTTCCCCCAGCTCGTGGTGGAAACTCTGGAGCCTAGGCCTGTTGGCCGAGGCTCAGGGAAACCCAGTCTGCTAACCTGAGACACTTGGCCCGAAGAGTAGAGATTCCTGTGCCAGCCGGGCCTCACTGTTGGCGATTCCCTTCCTCTCCACTTGACTTCCCGGTGGACTCAGGTATCACCTCCTTTGTGAAGCCACCGTCCCCTTACCCCCCTGTACACAGCAGCTGGTCCTGCAGATGTGGCCAGCTATGCGCTTGCGCACGGGGAAGGGATAGCATTGCTTCCCGCTGAGCCCTGAAGTCCCACCCCCTGAACCCCAAGATCCTCAGGCAGGATCTTGTTGGCTCCTCTGGTGTCCTAGCCCCTCGGAGCATGTGGCTCGGGGGACACTGTGTGGATGCCTTGGGGCTCGTGGCTCTCCCTCCTTGGACACGGCCACCTGGTGAGGCCTGGGAGACCCCCCAGCACCCATGCAAAGACTGAGCCCGTGAACAGAAGTTCAGGCCAGGCGGGATTGGTTTGTTTCTCTTGTTGAAATAACCACAATCCTCAGACAGCAGTAGGTCCGCCTGCCGGGGGGTGACTCAGCCCCCTGGCTTGTGGGACAGACAGGTCTGTGGAGTGATATCACCAGGGCCCAGGCTGGCTCCCGGTCTGTCCAGAAGCAGCCTGTGGAGGCGGGACTCGGGGGTGCATCATATTTGTCTTCATGTGTCACCTGCAGAGCCCCGGGCAGAAGTGGCCTTGGGTCCCGCTGCCACGCGTTAGCTGCATCCCGGGGAAAGACGGGATCCTTTCCTGGCTCCCGCCTGCCCTGCCACTGGACGGGGTGTAGGTGTCCACCAGGCCCCCCAGTTTCATAAACAGGATGGTGGCAGAGCCCAAGCTGAGTGCTGACTGGAGCACATGCGTGGGGAGAGCCGGCGGTGGGAGGAATACACTCCACTGACTTCCCTTCTGCGGAATCCCCAAGCTGCAGGTCACCTCCCCGCTTTGCATGTGACCACATCCCAGCGCCTCCTCAGCTACAGAAATCCTGTGTTTGCTTTCAGCAGGGGCTGGCGAGATGGCAGCCGCTTTTGAGCGAGGTCTCTCTGTCCTTCACACATTGCTTTGGAAACGCTGCCCGTCGCTGTGCCTCGGCTTTTTGAAGGACGTTTTTGTCCCTGTTGGGCACCTCTGTTAAGTGTCGTGATAACGGCACAAGGAAGCTGAAGTCTGTTCTTGTTAGCATTGATTTTCAGAATAAAAAAATGTTTTATAGTTGCTTTTACTAGGTAACTAGTGGTTAAATTATTAGCTGGAAAAAAAGACACTCACTGCCTTGAATTTAACCAGAACGTATGTGTGAAAGAGCTTTTGTTCATTCAAGTGTTCACTCTGGCTCATCCAATAAAGATTTATTGGCTGCCGGGCACGGTTTGGAGACTGGAGATGCAGCAGGGAGCAGAAGACTCCTAGGGTCCCTCGTACTGTGCACATCTGTTTGGGGGTCAAAGGTAGAAGCCGAGAGTAAGTGGCAAACAGATGGTTTTGGATCCTAAACATCCTGGGGGAAGTGAACAGAGGATGCTCTCCGCCCTCCTGGGCTGGTGGGAAGACCCTCCGGGAGGGAGCATTTCAGTTCAGAGCTGGGTGATGGGAGATGTGCCAGGCCTGGAGGTGGGACCAGATTTGCCCTGTGAGGAAGGAAAGGGAGGAACACGCGGCTGGAACCCAGCGAGGTGTTTTGGATGCGCGGCGTGCATGTTTGCGTTCTGGAGGACCCAGAGGTTTTTCATTCCTGCTTCCCACACGGGGAAGCCTCTGTCTGGAAGGGAGAAGTTTCTGCAGCAGAGAGGCTCCCGGTGATCCGGGACGAGGTGCATAGTGTCCGCAGGCTGGCGTGTGTGCTGTAACCTCGCTGATGGGGGATGCGTGAGAAGACCTGCCCTTGTCCCCAGGTGCAGGGACTCCTAGCAGAGGGGTCTTGCGAATGTGTGGTCTCCCAGAGGACAGCCACTCATTTAACCCCTTGCCAAGGATTGTGGGTTTCCAGAGCCATATGCCAGGTGTTGGCAAGCATTGGGTTGAGAAACAGTGGCTCCATGAGATGCCCACACTCTTGCTCTATTGTGTGTGACCATCTTCTCCCCCCTGCCCTGCTTGACTCTGGGGCTCTTCCCAAGCTTCCCAGGGCCCCCTTCGCCCTCTGTGAAGGCCCATGGCCACTGGGGCGGGCACTGCGTTGCAGTGAGCAGCTGCCGATGGCAACTTCCAGGCTTGGTCATCCGACTTCGCTGACCAGGCCTGCGCCCCGAGGCCCTGCTTCTGCAGTCCGCACCGGCACCCGGCCTCTTGGGTACCACCTGCTGTGGCTCCAGCCCGGGCCCGGCTGCCCCACGGGTCTCCTCTTGCCCACATCGGCACCTGCTGGAATGCCTCCTGGTGTGTGTCCCTGCCAGTTGCTGCTCCGGGGACTGGTGCCATTGGTGGTTCTGTCCAGCCTGGTCCTCGGATTGTCTGCTCATGCTTCATTTTTCCTGGCTGCAGGACAGAAGCTGCCCTGGGAGAGAGCCAGGGTAAGCAGAGATGAAGGTCAGAGTCCAGAGTCGGATGCCCTTGATTGGGGGAATGGGGAGCCATTCCGAGGCCCGTGAGCTTTACCACGCTGCCTCGATGCTGTTATCACCTGAGGTCTGAACAAGTCCCTGATCCACAAGGTGCTTCCTGACCTGGAGCCAGGCCAGGTCCTCCCTGAGCAGGGGCGGCCGTGGGGGCTGATAGGTTCCTGTGGCCAGGCAAAGGAGGATGGCCCAGCCTCCCTCCTCGGGGCCCCAGTGGTGGGGGAGAGAATGGCAGCTTCCCTGTCCCTGTGCGCAGGGGGAGGGTCTAGTCAATATGCAAAGCACTTAAGTGTCTGAGGGAGCAAGACCTTGGTCAGCGTTTCATTATGACCTTGGGCAAGTGATTACCTTCCCTGAGCCTCCATTTCCTCACCTGCCTCCTCCTAGGGAGACTTCGGGGATTAAATGAGCTAATAGTGATGGAGTGCTTGAGGTGCAGCTTGACCCATGGCTGAACTTGATAGAAATCCTTTTATGATCAGGTTATGGAGCCCCATTTGCCACGGTTGTGGCTCAAAGCTTCCCTGTGCCTCCAGTTCTGATGGTGCCTCCAGACCCTGCTGGAGCCTTCCATCCCTTGGCCTCTGGCCAAACCCAGCGCCTTTCCCACCTCTGTCCTTCAGAAGGTCAGGCTGCTCCCCATCCGGGCACTGGGTGGAACAACGTGCAGACTCTTGGAGGCCGGGAGGTGGCTGCCCAGGGCCTGGGGTGTGGCCTTGTTGGCTTTTTCCAGCACAGAAGGGGCGGCAGTGGCCTGAATGCCCGTGAAACGGTTTACTGTCTCACGCTTGCCATGTAAGAGACCCGTCTCTGCAGACCCTCCAGCTCACACCGAAGTCCCCCTGGGCATTTTTGGGGTCTCACAGCTGCCCTGGCACTCCCCATTGTTCTTGTCCTGTTTTCCTGCAGCGGGGGGAGCTGCCCCCTGACCCCCCATCCTGACCATGGGAAGGTCCAGTGGGAATTGCCTCCCCTCTTCCCCAGGAGTCCCAAACGGGTCGCCACCTGTCCTTCCTCCCACCCAGGACCCTTCTCTCCAGCTCTGGGTTTTCCACCCAGACACAGAGGCCCGTCGTCAGTCCATTGCACTCGAGCTGCCTCTCTCCGTGGCGACTGAGCCTGTAAGCGGGGAGGGATTAATGAGCTGTTGTCAGAGCTGCTGGGGTAGTTCTGGCCTGGGGGGCTGCCCCGGGCAGAAAGAAGCCTTTTTTCAGTCCGGCAGGCTGGAAAGCACCCTGATGTTGGTACTGGGCTCCCCTCTGACTCCCCCTTATCCTTCAGTAACGCCCCTGCCCCCGCCAGCCACCTCTCGGCCTGTTGTAAGGGCACCATGCTGTGTGGACAGAATCCGCGTTGCTGACCATCAGATCTGCCTGGAGACTGTCCACTCTCAGTGCTGAGCTGTGTCACAGTCGCCCGGCGTAGGTTCATCCCAGCACCAGAGAGAACACTGATGCTCTCCCCACTCCTGCAGCCCACTCAGGACAAGCTGGGGCGTCCCCAGGGCCTGACATCCCCTCCTGGGACGAGGCTTGGCTGCTGAGCCTGGTAGGAAGAGCAGGGCCCTGTGAAGTGTGCACAGACTCCCTGTGTATGAACACTGTGCCTCCTTGTGAGGCTTCCCGACCCACACATCTGCTGCCCTGCACACAACGGGGCCGTGTTCCCGCCCCAGGAGGGACCCTGTTCCTGCAGCCAGCACGAGGAGCAGGCAGCCCGGGGAGGGAGGAGCTGATGCTCAGACGCTGCCATGGACCCCAGTCCCCACATCTCACTGGGGCCCCGGAGCCCGCCCTCCATGTGCCAGGCACCATTTAGGGGCTGCGGGGTACAGCAGCCACCGGAGTCGCCAAGGCGCTTCCCCTAGGTCGTTGACCTTTGGGGTAGGGTGGATGACAGAACGGGGGCTGCCAAGTCCGCAGAGAAGCTTTAATCAGGGGAGACTGCTCTAGGGTGGTGGCAGGGAGGGGGCCGAGGAGCAGAGGCCCAGGAGGAGCAGAGGCCCAGAAGAGGTGGCAGGGAGGGGGCGGGCGCTTCTCTGCGTTTGGACCGGCGGTGAAGTAGACGCCGTGTTTAGTGACCTGTAGGGAAGGCTGGGGGCGGGTGGCCTCACCCAGGCACCCCACCTTCAGCTCGGCCACACACACTCTGGGCTCCTGCCGCCAGAGCTGCTTGTAGCCTCCTTCCTCCGCTCTCCTCCCGGCCTCCTCCCTGCTCAGAGGAAAAGGCGCCTTCCCCACCACTCCCCTCCCTGGCTGGGCCCTCGCCAGCCCATTCCTTTAGGGTGTGTCTGTGCGTTTGCTCTCCAGCAGCAGGGCCCCGGGAGGAGGAAGGGGGCCTCTAGGAGGCAGAGCAGTAAATACCGAAGCCCCTTGCTGGGGTCCGCTGCAAGACTCAGGCAGAAGACACCACATGGGCCTCCCCATCCTGTTCTGCATGTGTAGCTTGGGTTCTTCTCTCACCCAGAATCTTCCGGATCAGGCCGGACCAGGTGGCAGTCATCCGAAGAGCCAGCTCAGGTGTCAGGGCAGCTGGGGGATGGAGTTACACACCCCCAGAGACAGTAGGCTCCTGGCGTGGGAGCCGGCAGCTGCTTGCTGCTGGGGGAGGCCTGGCCCCCGCTGCCTGCCCCTCCCAGCTCTGGGCCTGCGGGGGAGGGAGTTGCCTGGGGCGCTGACGGCAGACTCGCTGACAGCAGTCTGCCAGACCTGGCTTAGCCCTTAGGAGCTGCACGGACCGGGACACCTAACCTCTCTGTACCTCGATTTTCTCATCAGGAGAGTGGGCTTGTGGCCACTTCCTAGGGCTGCTGCTGGAGGCGTGTTGCCTGTGGCTGGCGCGGGGTAACCACCCAGGAAATGACAGTTGGGGATCATCACTGTCATTACTGCTGTTGGGGGATGAGCTCTGCCCTCCGGGGGCGTGGTTATTACAGGGGGCGGGGACAAGTGAGGTCTGGGCTCCACCCCTCTCGCACGACTGCTCGCGGAGGCTATGCTGGCAAACAGGGTCGGCAAACAGATGGTCAAGGGAGCCTCCGGGGTCTGGCTTGCTGAGCCTTCCGGGAATAAAGAAACCAGAGCCTGTCTGGGGTTCTCTGTGGACCGTGGGATGGCATGGCAGGAGTGGCCCCCAGGGGGCCTGCTGTGGGGCCCGCTGTGGGATCTGCTGCAGTCCTGGTACTCCTGTATCCCTGCGATGGGGCTACTGTGGGCTCTGGAGTGGCGGTGGGGGTGGGGAGGGTGCGCCGGTTCCAAGCGTCATGTCTGCTCAGAGAGGACTGTTTTCGCTCCTGTAGGGTTGCTTTCTTACTGACCGAGAAAGTCTCCCAGCCTTGCCAAGTGGCCCCAAAGTCTGCTCATAGTAGCCCTGTTCGTGAGTGACATTGCCTCCTCACCAGGCTGGGCAGTTACACTGTGTAGGTGCGGGGGGGCGGATTGCACAGCGGCTTCCAGGCTGAGAAGAGAGCATCAGGGCTGCTCCTTGGGGCTCCCTCTGCCCTGCCCCCTCCCCACTCCTGCCCCAGTCGGGCCACCATACACATGTGTGCTGTTGACCAAGGACTGAACTGCAGGCTGGGGTCCTGGGCTGCAGCGTGGGCGCACACAGCACCCCTGACCCTTGCTCAGCCCATCGCAGGTCCTAGCACAGCCTGGGGCAGCGGGCATGGGCCCCGGTGATAGGACTGGTGGGGGATGGGAGTGTCGGCCGGGCTGGAATCGCTTCCGCCTTTGCCAAGGACCTGCTCATTCCTTCCACCGGTGGCCCGAGCAGCTCCCCTTCATCCACACAGGCTCGTGTCCCAGCCCCATGCTGGGCAGGTGCCCAGAGGCTTATCCGCTTGCCCACAGGTGGAGAAATAAAACACAGCCTCGGGTCAGCCCAGGGCCGGCTTTGGTTCCTGGGTGAGTAGGGCCAGAGAGGGCAGTGGGCACCGGGCACCTTTGGTGAGGGAGCAGCCCCATCCGGGAAGCCATTTAGCTGAGAGGGAGGAGACGGGACCCCAGGAGTGGGTGAGGACCTCTGCTGGGAATGAGTTGGCTGCTTGCTCAGGGCCCACGTGGATCCCCCCACTCGCCGCCACCCCCAGTCGGGCCTCCGTCGCCATCTGCTTCGGGTGGGTGCTGAGGCGTCACCCAGGAGGGAGGTGGCCTGCGTGGCACATGGGCCACAGGACTTGGGTTTGGCCCGGTTCTCCATGGGGTGGTTATGTGGCCTTGCCCCCAAGAACGTGGGGGGTGGGAGTCTGACACATGTCTTCAGGGAGTGTCCTAAGGGCTCGGGAGGGACCGGGTAGAGGCCGCCATGTTGTTTCCACTGGATGCTGCCCTGGGGCCCCGGGGGGGGGTGCGCTCACCTTCTGGGGTGAGCGAAACATGCAGGTGCCCTCCCGGAGTTAGCCTCCTGCGGCTACCAGCTGGCTTCTGTGCTTGCTTCCCAGCCCCCCTGGAGGCTCCCAGTGGCTTTTTGGCATCCGCTCTTGGCTCCCTTTGAGCTGCACATAACAAGTGAAAGAAAAGTCTTCAGGGGCGCCTGGGTGGCTCAGTCAGTTAAATGTCCACCTTCAGCTCAGGTCATGATCCCGGGGTCCTGGGATGGAGTCTGTCCTGCGTCAGGCTCCCTGCTCAGCGGGGAGCCTGCTTCTCCCTCTCCCTCTCCCTTTGCGCCTCCCCCTGCTCATGCTCATTCTCTCAATAAATATATAAGTTAACAAAAATAAGTCTTAAGAGCTCTGGTTACCTTAGGTTGAGAGAATGGCCATTTCCTCTGCTTTCCACTGGCGGAAGAATCTGTCCTGTGTGCCTTCTGCGGAAGTTGTCCTGGTGGGTCTCTGACCTCTGCCTCCTCTGTCTCCTCCTAGGCCATCAGCATCAGCAAAGCCATCAACACCCAGGAGGCCCCTGTGAAGGAGAAGCATGCCCGGCGTATCCTTCGCTGCCTCCAGCAGCCGTTGTCCCTCTGGCCAGGGGAAGGGGTGGACAGTGTGAGGAGGATGTGGGTCCACCCTGCATGGTCTCTGGACTTGGTGGGAAGTGAACTGGGGGCAGGGGGCACTGCAGGTGGCCGGCCACCAGAGCTTTGTCAGATGTGCCCTCGTGGAGACAGAGGCCTGAACCAGACTTGCTCTGCTTCCTGCACATTCTGAATCCCATCTGGGAAACATCATTTATTGTGGGCTGTTGGACCTGGTTAAATTCCTGAGGCTTGACCTTGCTCATTTTCTTGACCTTGGCAGAAAACCATAGCTTTCCATGAACTCTGGCAGACATGGAAAGAGAGAAATGTGGGGAGAAGGTGCTGAGTGGCTGTGGGTGAGGGTCTAGCCTTCCGCCTTCATCACTGAGCTGTACTCACTGAACGCCCCAGCCTTCCCCCTGCATCACTGAGCTGCACTTGCTGAGCACCGCCCCCCCCCCCAGCCTTCCCCCTGCATCACCGAGCTGTACTCGCTGGACCCCCTCCAGCCTTCCCCACACTTGAGTCTCTGCCTCCTGTACTTGACCTTAACTCTGGTAGGCATCATTCTGGGCACTCACCATGAGAAGGGTGCCTTCACCTTCTGGTCCTATGCCATTGGTCTGCCACTCCCCAGTAGCTCCATCCTCAGCTGGAAGTTCTGCCACGTCCTCCACAAGGTGCTCCGAGACGGACACCCGAATGTGAGTAGCCGCTGTCTGCCGGTCCCGGGGCGGTGGGGTGCAGGGTCAGGTCTCCTGGGCCCTCCATCTGCTGCTGCCTGAACAGGCCAGCACTCCAGGGAGGTAGAGCAGCGTCCCTTTGAAGGCCCGTCCTTCCTGCTCTCGGAGGGCCAGCTAGCACGGGGTGGGGTGGGGGTGCCTCTGTTGGGACCCCGCCCCTGCAGGACTGGCCGCCTCCTCCCTCGTGCCGCAGGTGCTGCAGGACTGCCAGCGCCATCGGAGCAACATTCGGGAGATCGGAGATCTGTGGGTAGGTGGGGGAGCACGTGGTGGCCTGAGCACCTTCCCCAGGGCACTGTCCGGAGAGTCCGGCCTCCGTCCTGCTTGGGCTTCCGTCCCCCGCACGTGGGGCCGAGCGAATGGACGCTCCCCGCAGATGGACTTCCCTTCCCTCCAGTCCCTTGAGCCGCAGTTACGATGTGTGGGAGGGAGACGTCTTGCTTTGAAGGCCTCGTAGGGGGAGCTTCACCTACCTGACGGCCCTCCTGCTGCACACACTCACCAGCCCTGCGGCCCCCCGGAGCTGGGAAATGTGGTGACGCCCAAGTCTGGGTGTCTGGCGGTTACGGCCAGTGCGGGGGGTGCAGACTCCTTGCCCCCCCACCAAGACTGGCTGTGTTAGAGTCTCAGGATTGGAAACTGGGCTCGGAAAACCCCCCAGGAGAGTCCTACCCCAGTAACCGAGAGCCCAGGAGCTGGCACCCTAAGATCCAGTCCCAGACCCTCAGAGAATCGGGGTGTCGGGCCTCTGGCCTTCTTTGTCCTCTGGGAAGACTGCTGGGGCCTTGTGGGCTGGGCCGGGGGTGGAGGGCCTCCGAGGACTGGCCAGAGGGAGGCCCGAGTGGGACGGGGCGTGAGTGGCCGTGTTCCCCGATGTCCCTTGAGGTAAAGAAAACAGCGTCCGTGGTGCTGTTCGCAGACACGGGCCCAGCTGGTGTGACCGCAGGGGACACGGTGTGGGAGGTGACGGGGAGGCAGCTGGGAGGATGTGTGCATGGCCCCGGCAGAATGGGCCTCCCTGACTGCCACCAGCATTTTAATGAAGTGTCCCAGCTCAGAGCTGGCCTGCTGCCCCGGACAGAGAGCCCTCTTCTCAACAAGAGTTTCTTTGGCAAGAAGGACTAGGAGTAAGATTTTTAAAAAATTAAACAGAGCTGGAGACAAAGAGGAGGATTGGTGGAGGTCCTTCGGCGGGGCGAGCCGCACCCGTGCCCTTACCCATGCGAGCCCGGCCGTCTGCGCGGCGGGGGAGGGAAGGACACTGAGCGGCTTCCTTTCCCCTCCCGCCTCCACATTCTCGCTTGCCCCAAAGCGTGTCCAGGTCCTGTAGGATTTGGGGGCACGTTCTGGGGGCAACAGGGCCTCACCCTGGCTCCCTCCGCAGGGACATTTGCACGACCGCTACGGGCAGCTGGTGAATGTTTACACCAGACTCCTGCTAACCAAAATCTCCTTCCACCTCAAGGTAATTTCCTCGGGAGTTGTGGGGCTGGAGGGAGGGACCCTGGGCTTTGATCTCCGAGATGTCCCGGGACGCAGGGCGGTGGGATCCCGTGTCCCGATCTTGACCTGAGGAGAAACACGGGGTGCCCGGGTTGCCGTGAGCGTCCGCACACCTTGGGGCGTTTCCTGCCAATGCTGGAGGTGGTGTCAGCCTTGCCCTTGGCTCGGACAGTCTCCTGCTCTGGCTGGACGGCCCCTCCTCCCCTGCCTGGTCTCCCCAGTCACCCGCAGCCCCCCTCAGCCAGCGCCCCGGGCAGATGGGGACCTCTCCGGCCTCCTGTCCTCGGAAGCCAGAACCAGCTCTGAGCTGGGCCCAGCCTGGGCCTCAGCTGAGTGGGGGTGTCCTCTTTGCAGCACCCCCAGTTTCCCGCAGGCCTGGAGGTGACAGACGAGGTGCTAGAGAAGACCGCTGGGACTGACGTCAACAACATGTGAGTCCCACGGGTGGGTGCTCCGCAGTGGGCAGCTGGGGCAGGGGTCCCGTGCCTCGGAGCGCTGAGGCTGAATCAGAGGCCTGGGGTTTCCTTGGAACTGGGCGTCCTGGGCTGAGGGATGGCCGTCCTCTGGAGAGGCGCGTGGGTGCACTGTGCTCCCTCCTCCCACAGGGGGGCCGCTCTCATGGGGCGAGTCCCCGGCCCCTCCGCTCAGCCCCCCACCTTCCCCTTCGTAGCTTCCAGCTCACCGTGGAGATGTTTGACTACATGGACTGCGAGCTGAGGCTTTCTGAATCAGGTAAGCCCGCCCGGGGCCAGTGTGATTCCTCCGGGCCCACAGCCGGATGGGAAGTCAGCCCCACCAACTAGCCGTGCCCCTGGCTGTCCATGCCCCTGCCAGGAGTGTGTAACGGGGCCCCCGGGAGTCCCCAGGACATGGGGAGAGGCAGTTAGTGCCCCTGCAGGGTGCGAGGCCCCGGGGATGTGTCTGGGTCACGTCAGTGTGGCCTCCACTTCCTGAGCCGGGCTCCCCCCTCCCCCCGGCCTCGGGCATCTGCAGAACCCACCCAGGAGAGAGCTGGTGTGGGTCATCTTGCCTGTTTCCTGCTGTGAAAGGGCTGTGAGTCATGTCGGACTTCCCAGCCCAGGGACCCGGCCGCGGCCAGACGGGAAATCTCAGAGGGCTCCCGCTCTCAGGGCCGCAGACGCAATTGTTCTGGGCGGCAGTGTCAGGAGGGCCTGTGGGGTGACTCAGGGCTCCTTGTAGAAGGAGTAGCAAAT
Organism: Taxidea taxus jeffersonii; assembly: GCA_003697995.1. NCBI lineage: Eukaryota > Metazoa > Chordata > Mammalia > Carnivora > Mustelidae > Taxidea > Taxidea taxus. The sequence goes on along the minus strand of ML103699.1, from coordinate 17,422 downwards.
GCCTTTTTAAGGGAAAATCGGGACTTAGAGGTGGGTCTGGGCTCAGAGCTGCGCCCAGGGGAGCCCAGGTCCCGCCGGGGAGCATGGCCGTCAGCCCGCGGGCGGCAGAGATGGGCCATGCCTCTCACCGCTGTCCCCACGAGGGAAGGTAGAGAAAACCCCCAGGCAGGCGCCCCAGCCCTGGGGACACTGCCGTCTTGAGAAAGCACCAGGGAAAGGTGTACCCCTAGTAGTCCACAGGCCCGCGTCTCCCCCGGGAAAGGGTGTCAGGGCATTCCCTGCCATGCCGCTTGAACGGAACCTTCCCAAATGCCCCTCAGCAGAGAATGGATGGCTTTGTCCTATACGAGCCCGGGATAGTATTTCATGTGTGTCTCGGTTTTTACGGGATTTGACACACGAAGGCTTAGGAAGGAGGACTGTCCTCTGCGGGTTCTTCGTCCTCCTCCCTTCCCTCCGGGCCTTCTCGTGTCACTGTGGAGGTTTGCAAAGGGTCCCACTCCAGGCCAGGTGGGCAAAGGACCCCGGAGCTTGGGGCCCAGCGTTCCGGAACAGAGTCCTGGCCTCTGTGTCATGTGTGGGCCTCCCTGGCGTGTGGTCCCTCCGTTGTTGTTTCTCTCTGGGCCCCGGCGAAGAGGCCGGGTGCGGTGGGGGCAGCATCGTGTTTGTCCCTTTCCCTCCCACTTGGCTGATGCGATGAAAGGCTTGATTGTCTGGGACAGGGGAGATTGACCCCGGGTGCAAGTGAGGTTTTGGGGTCACTCGGGGTTTGCAGAACTGAGTCCTGAACTGGCTGCCATGGGGCTGACCTCTCTCTCGACAGCCATGAAGAGGAGGCACTTGGCTGCACAGCCTTCAGCCTCCTCCTTTCCCTGACCTTGAGGCCCATGGGTCCATGATCACCTGAGTCCCGCTGTCGCCCAAGCCCCTTGGCTCGGGCCCGCTATGTCACCGCTGTCGGGGAAACGCCGGCCGCGCTGTGTTGTTTGCTCGGTGCTGCCGTCGCCCTAGGCGGTGGGGGCTCTGGGGCTCCGTCCGGGGCGCCACGGCGCCAGGGGCTCCCATACTAGCAGTGGAGAGCGCTTTGGCGTCCAAGGACCCGGGGCAGAGTCGTCCTGCCCAGCCGGGACTGGCGCGGCAGGGCCCCGGGCTGCCGCCCCCCGGGTGGTTCTGCCGGTGCCCGGAGATGACGGTGTGCGGCCCACACCCTGCCGCTCCCACCGTGGCTGTCCCTGGGCCTGCACGGCGCCCCACGCACACGCTCCTCCCTCCCTCTGTTGCAGTGTTCCGGCAGCTCAACACGGCCATCGCTGTGTCCCAGATGTCCTCGGGCCAGTGCCGCCTGGCGCCCCTCATCCAGGTCATCCAGGACTGCAGTCACCTCTACCACTACGCCGTGAAGCTCCTGTTCAAGCTGCACGCCTGTGAGCCCGCGCCCACGTTCAGCCAGGGGCACGCAGGGCAGCGTCTGGGCGGCTTAGGCAGCGGACATTTAGTGCAGCAGAGATGAAAGTCGAGACACGTTAGACATATTTACTAATTAAATGTAGCAATAATGCATTCATTATTCATGAACAGGACAGCACAGCTGTGACAGAAAATTGCTGTTTTCCAGCACAAGGATTTAGCGCAGAGAGGGGCGCGCGTCTCCGCAGGGGCGGCCTCGGAGGAGGCTGCCGGGGGTCGGGGGGCGCTGCATGTCCTCTGCGGGCTGGCATGGGGGGCCCCAGGGGGCCCGTGTCCCCCACTTTGTGTTCATAGGGGCTTGGCCCTGGTGGACCCTCCGAGGCAGTCTCGGTCCCCACATCCCACTTGGAACCCCCGGCCCAAGGGGTGTGAGCTCTCGGCGCGCTCTGCACCCGGGCTGGAGTCCAGCCGCGACCCCGCAGCGCGCCCGCCGGCCAGCCGGGTCAGGATGCCGCCCGTCACGCGCCCCTTCCCTCCGTCAGAGTTCACGCTCCTCTCTGGCGGGTTCTAGAAGGTGGCGGAACAGGGTGGGCATGGGAGCAGGGGCCCGAGGGGAAGTCCCATCAAACGTCACTGCCCTCAGGTCTCCCGGCTGACACCCTGCAAGGCCACAGGGATCGGTTCCACGAGCAGTTTCACAGGTATAGCCCGGGCAGGGGGGAGGCTCTGGGGCTTTGGGAGCCGGGGCCGCCCGGCCGGACCTGGCTCCACCGTGACCTCCTCTCCTCTGCCCTCGCAGCCTCAGAAACTTCTTCCGCAGAGCCTCGGACATGCTCTACTTCAAGCGGCTCATCCAGATCCCGCGGCTGCCCGAGGTACCCCCGCTCCCCCTGGGCTGCAGCCTTGTTCTCTCCCTGGGCGCTCAGAGAACCCCGGGTATCTGGGGGGGCTCCCGTGGGCTCCGGCCCCACAACTGAGGGGCTTCCTGTAGGGGCCACGAGCAGCTCCCACACATTGCCCCCCACCCCCCCCACACACACCAGGGACCGCCCAACTTCCTGCGGGCCTCGGCCCTGGCTGAGCACATCAAGCCGGTGGTGGTGATCCCCGAGGAGGCCCCCGAGGACGAGGAGCCGGAGAATCTCATCGAGATCAGCACGGGGCCCCCGGCTGGGGAGCCTACGGTGAGGCCCCCTCCGACTGTCTAACTCCCTCTGCCCCTGCCCTCCCCTGGCCTGGCGGGCCTCGCGGGGCTGGCAGCGCGTCACCGTGTTTGTGTGGCAGGTGGTGGCTGACCTCTTCGAGCAGACGTTTGGACCCCCCAATGGCTCCTTGAAGGACGATCGGTGAGGGCCTGGGCGCCGCCTGCGGTGGGGGCCCGGCGGGGTCAGGGCTGAGCCTGAAGGCCGTGCGTCCCCAGGGACATGCAGATGGAGAGCCTGAAGAGAGAGGTGGAGATGCTCCGCGCAGAGCTGGAGAAGATCAAGCTGGAGGTGAGGGCGCGGCTGGCGGTGTGCCCCCTTCCCCGCCCCCGCAGGCAGCGCCCCCATGAGGCCGGGCCTCTGCTGTGCAGGCCCAGCGCTACATCTCGCAGCTGAAGGGCCAGGTGAACGCACTGGAGGCCGAGCTGGAGGAGCAGCGGAAGCAGAAGCAGAAGGCGCTGGTGGACAACGAGCAGCTCCGCCACGAGCTGGCCCAGCTGCGGGCCGCCCAGCGGGAAGGCGAGCGCAACCAGGGCCTGCGCGAGGAGGCCGAGAGTGCGTGAGCGGCTCAGGGCTGGGGGGCAGTCGTCGGGGGGCGGTCAGGGACCACAGCCTCTCGTGTCCCCTGCAGAGAAGGCCAGCACCATCGAGGCGCGCTACCACAAGCTCAAGGAGAAGCACAGCGAGCTCATCGGCACGCACGCCGAGCTGCTCAGGAAGGTCGGTGGGGGCGTGGGCGGGCGGGCCACGGTCAGGACCGCGTGCGGCCCCCAGCCGTGCTGGAGCAGGCGTCTGTCCCCTGCCCGTGCAGAACGCGGACACGGCCAAGCAGCTGACGGTGACGCAGCAGAGCCAGGAGGAGGTGGCGCGGGTGAAGGAGCAGCTGGCCTTCCAGATGGAGCAAGTGAAACGGGAGTCAGAGATGAAGGTGTGGACGTGTGTGAGCAGGGTCCCCTCGCCCCCATTCGCCCCCCTGTCCCCCGTGACCCGCTGTCCTGTCCCAGCTGGAGGAGCAGAGTGACCTGCTGGAGAAGCTCAAGGAGGAGCTGGAGGCCAAGGCCAGAGAGCTGGTGCGCGCGCAGGAGGCGCTGACCCGCACCGAGCAGGTTCGGCTGCTGGCGGGGTGGCCTCACGGGAGCCGGCAGGACGGGGTTAGGGTCCTCCTTCCCGTGAACGGGGCCCTTGGCAGTCGTGGGGGGCAGCCCTGACCCAGCCCTGGGGGGCACGCAGTTCTCCGCCCGGGCCCGGGCCGTCTGCATGCGGGTGGGGTGGGGACGCGGGGCAGGGGAGTCCCCAGAGCCCCGCCCACGTGCCGGTGCCCGCAGAGCGGGTCGGAGCTGAGCTCGAGGCTGGACGCGCTGAGCGCGGAGAAGGCGGCGCTGAGCAGCGCGGTGCGGCAGTGGGAGGCCGACCTGCTGGCGGCCCAGGGCCTGGCACGCGAGAAGGAGGCGGCGCTGAGCCAGGAGCAGCAGCGCAGCGCGCAGGAGACGGCTGAGCTGCGGGGACAGCTGGCGGACAAGGTAAGGGCGCCCCCGAACCGCGGGGCTGAGGCCCCTCCAGCAGGGGAGGGCGCGGGTGCGTGGGTCCGCCCTGTCCTTGCAGAACGCTCTGACTACTCGGAAAGGAAACTCTTGACCGGAAGCAGTTAGCCCCCACCCGCCTGCGCCAGCCCCCTGGTGGCCAGGCCTGCGCACAGATGGGCCCCCACAGTGGGACCGGTTCCTCGCGCTGAGCGCAGTTTGCCAGGTTCCCCCGAGAGTCGTGGCGCAGTAACACCCACCCTGGGGACGGACCGCATCCTGTCCGTCCATCCATTGAGTATCTGGCTTGTTTCTGCTCTTTGGCTGTTGGTGGTGCCTCCAGGCTCGAAAGCGGCTGTACCGTTGTTCTTCCCACCGGGAACGCGTGGTTTCCCGTTTCCCTGCGTCCCATGCTGCACGCGCTGCTCTGGTCTTCGCTTTGGCGGCCCTAGCGGTGTCCCTAAGGCTTGGTGACTGGGTCTCTTTGCAGTGTTCATTGCCTTTTGTGTATCTTGGGAGAAACAGTTTGTTCAGACCCTTTGCCTCCTTTTTAATTGGGGCGTCTTTCCGTCTACCGCTGAGCTGTCCGCCCGGCCTCCGCAGGAGCGGCCGGTGGCCCCAGCTCTCCGCAGGCCTCCCTCCCCAGGGCCGGCCTGCCCGCACCCTGCCTGCTGCCACGGTGCCACCCCCGGGGCAGGGTCTCTGACCAGCCTTCCCCTCTGGCCCAGGAATGTCAGGAGCAGGAGCTGCAGCAGAGGCTCCTGGACGAGCAGTTTGCGGTGCTGCGGGGCGCTGCCGCCGAGGCCGAGCGCATCCTGCAGGACGCAGTGGCCAAGCTGGACGACCCTCTGCACCTGCGCTGCACCAGCTCGCCAGGTGGGGCCGCCGGGCTGCCCTTGGGGCCTTCCTCCTCCCTTGCTTGGAAGGGTGCTTGGCGACCCCAAGAGGCAGAGCAGGGCAGCGGCGGCCCCAGGCAGCCTCCGCTCCTCACCACTTCTCCTCTGCTTGCAGACTACTTGGTGAGCAGGGCCCAGGCCGCCCTGGATGCCGTGAGCGCCTTAGAGAAGGGCCATGCCCAGTACCTGGTCTCCAGGTCAGGTAAGTGGTGGTAGAGGACAGAGGTGGCAGGGCAGAGGCTGCCGGCCCGGGGTGCCCAGTGTGCTGGCCGCAGCTGCCCCTGCCGCTGGGGAGTTTCCCAGAGCCACGCCCACCGGGAGCCCGTCCTGCCCGCTCTGCTGACCTGGGGTCACTCAGCTGTGGCTGCTGTCCAGCTGCTTGACCTCGGTCCCTCCAAGCCTGCCTCTTCACATCCATAAATGGGGGGCCCTGGCGCCCGCTGGGCTTTGGAGCAGAAGACCCGAGCAGCCCGCTGTAGGCTCCAGTCCACTGGCTCCACAGCAGTGGCGTTAGCGTTTTGTCGCTCCTTCCCCCAGACGCCTCTGCGCTGGTGGCAGCCCTGACCCAGTTCTCCTACCTGGCTGCGGACACCATTGTTAACGGCAGTGCCACCTCCCACCTGGCCCCTACTGACCCTGCAGACCGTAAGTGGGCCCCCCAGGACATGGGGGCCTGCACGGGGGGTCCTGGCGTCAGACCCAGGGCGGGGGCTGCTTTCAGGGCTCCCAGTGCCGGCCCCTGACGGACCTCTCTCCGCAGGTCTGGTGGACACGTGCAGGGAGTGTGGGGCCCGCGCTCTGGAGCTCCTGGGGCAGCTGCAGGAGCAGCAGACTCTGCACCAGGCCCAGCCGAGCCTGGTGCGACGCCCCCTGCAGGGCATTCTGCAGCTGGGCCAGGTGAGTGCTGTAGCCATGGCCCTGGGCGTGGTATGGGGTCCCCGATTTCCCTGCACTTCCCTTTAGTTTGGGCTGAATGGGTGCTCGTGTGCCAAGCCGGCAGCTGGAGGACGCAGGGCACGGGCAGCGCCCCCGCCTCCCAGCCCGCTGCTGCCCCAGCCTCTCCCAGACTCCTCTGCGAGGCCTGCCCACTTGACTCCTTCATGCTCCCCCCCAGGAGCTGAAGCCCAAGAGCCTGGATGTGCGTCAGGAGGAGCTTGGGGCCATGGTGGACAAGGAGATGGCGGCCACATCCACAGCCATCGAAGATGCTGTGCGGAGGATTGAGGTGACGCCTGGGGTGCGGGGGCTCCTCTGGGTTCTGCAGGAGCCCTGGGAGCTGGGCTGGGCTGGGCTGAACGCAGGCTCTACCCACCTCCGCGCCCCTCGCCTCTCTGCAAGGGGCAGATGGCCTCTGCAGCTCACAGCTGGGAGGGTGGGGATGTGGACCCCACTTTTCTGCCTCGAGCCACACCCTGCCCCCCACCCCCGTACCCCTTGACCTGTCTCCCTGCGGCCTCCTCCCCCTTCTACCCGGCTCAGTGGCTTTTTGGCAGGGGGTGGGGGTCGGGGGGTTGGCTTGTCCAGCGCGGCATCCCCCTTCTTCCCGCACTGCCCTCCTCCCGGCCTTCTCACGGCTCTGTCGCTGCTGTAGGACATGATGAACCAGGCCCGCCATGCCAGCTCCGGGGTGAAGCTGGAGGTGAATGAAAGGTGAGGCCCCCTCAGCCCCCTGGGTTCCAGGGTGTGCTGTCTTGCCTGCTCAGCTCTCCAGAAAGGCCTGGGAACAAGCAGGCACATCCTCCCTGCCGTGGGACTCCCCGAGCTGAGCATCCATGTCGGGGCCCGGCAGTCCGTCACCAGAGGGCCGACTCCCTGGGGCCATACTGAAGGTTCTTCTCTCCCCCCGTTTGCTCCTCTCAGGATCCTCAATTCCTGCACAGACCTGATGAAGGTGAGTGGCTGGCCAGGACCCCAGGCTGGACTGTGTACCTGGGAAAGTCAGCCCAGCAATGAGCTGTGTTCTGGTCTTGGCAGGCCATCCGGCTCCTGGTGACAACATCCACCAGCCTGCAGAAGGAAATCGTGGAGAGCGGCAGGGTGAGCAAGGTCACCCCCCGTCTGCCTGTGCATCCCTGGCTGGGCCAGGTGGGGCCCTTCCCTGTCAGGCCAGATTCCTGAAAGGGCTGTGACCTCTAGGCCCTCTTCGGCCCAGGCCACAACGCTCTTGGCTTCAGTGATCTCTGGGCTCCTTTGGGCAGGAGCTCCTGGACCTGTGCAGTGATGAAACCCCCCCCCCCCCCCAGAGTGCACACAGCACACCCCCAATGGCCCCCGGACGTCCTCTTGTGGTAGAGGTGAAGGCAGAGCGGCCGTGGGGATCGGGGCCACCTGTGACATCGCTGACTGGTCCCTCTGCCCTGCCTTCCTGTTGCCACTAGGGGGCAGCCACGCAGCAGGAGTTTTATGCCAAGAACTCTAGGTGGACAGAAGGCCTCATCTCTGCCTCCAAGGCCGTGGGCTGGGGAGCCACGCAGCTGGTGTATGTCACCCCAGGTGGGGGGCAGCAGGGTGTGTGGTGCTCAGGGTCTGGGGAGGGAGTGGCGGTGGCCTGGTGGCCGTGGGGTCGGAGACCCAGGCCTGCCCGGCTCTGTCCACAGGGAGTCGGCGGACAGGGTGGTGCTCCACACGGGCAAGTACGAAGAGCTCATCGTCTGCTCCCACGAGATCGCGGCCAGCACGGCCCAGCTCGTGGCAGCTTCCAAGGTGAGGCTTAGTGCGTGGCGGCCTCTCGCCTCAGGTCTGGGATGTGGCCAATGTGTCCTCGTGCGCCAGAAAGCCCCTGTGCGGGGCTTAGCATGGCCTGGCCCCCTCTCCCCCAGGTGAAGGCAGACAAGCACAGCCCCCACCTGAGCCGCCTCCAGGAGTGCTCCCGCACCGTCAACCAGATGGCCGCCAACGTGGTGGCCTCCAGCAAGTCCGGCCAGGAGCAGACCGAAGAGAGAGGTGCGTGTGGGCCCTGCTGGGAGCTGGGGTGGGGGCGGGCGCACAGACACTCACCCCTGCCCCCCGCCCCGGTCTGGCCACAGACACCATGGACTTCTCTGGCCTGTCCCTCATCAAACTTAAGAAGCAGGAGATGGAGACCCAGGTGAGTGTCTGCCCCCGTTCGGGGGCCGAGCTCTGGGCAGGTGGGCGGCATAGGCCGAGAGGCCATCCTGAGCGGGCTTGCGGGGCTGTAGGTCCGTGTCCTGGAGCTGGAGAAGACGCTGGAGGCCGAGCGCGTGCGGCTGGGGGAGCTGCGGAAGCAGCACTACGCGCTGGCTGGTGCCGTGGGGACGCCCAGCGACGAGGATCCTGGCCGACCCAGTGCCGCCCCCCGCAGTGGGGCCTCCAAAAAGCCACCCCTGGCCCAGAAGCCCAGTGTGGCCCCCCGGCAGGACCACCAGGTGCCGGCGTCAGCACCCGGGCAGGGAAGGGCCCTGGGGGGGGGTCTCTGTCTCTGCTCCCCCGTCTGCAGGCACAGGGCCTTGGGGAAGTTGGGAACCTCTGATGGCAAGAGCCAGTAACATGGGGAGGAGGGAGGCTGGGAGGCTGGTTCAAGGGACAGATGCAGGGGGCAAAGGGGAGGTAGGGTGTGTGGGGGCCTGGCCATGTCCACTGAGCCCCTCACCTCTGACTCCTGCAGCTCGACAAAAAGGACGGCGTCTATCCGGCTCAGCTCGTAAACTACTAGGCTCCCGAAGGATCCCCGTGGGGAGGCTAGCGGGCAGGCCTGGGCCTTGTGTGGCTGCCCAGAATTGGCTCAGGAGCCTCCAAGGGGTGCAGCCCCCTGCCCCGGCTGAACCCAAAGGATCAGAGATCGCGGCAGTTCTCCTGGACGTGAGTCTATCCGCAGCGGGCACTCGTGGGACCAGCTGGAACCGAGCAGGCCTGAGCCACGGGTCTTCAGGAAATATATGGAACATTTGCAATTTTCTGAGTTAGAGCTTTCCTTCATGAGTTTGGATTCACCCTGGGGAGCAGGGCCCTTGGAGAGGGTGTCTGGGCGGGACCTCCTCTGCCTTCTGAACTCAAGGTCTGAGGTTACTAATGAATAACAAGTCCCTGTTGGCTGCCGGGGACCTGGGCAAGACGTCACCTATCTGTAGCCTTCCTGGGGCACTGAGTCCTTGCAGACGGGCCCGGGGTGCTCTTGGACAGAGCAGCCCGGGTTCAGGGTGCCTCCCTGTGGGGCATCGGGGATGGAGCACAGAGGATGGCCCTTATCAGGGGCGGCAGGCCGGGCAGTGCGGCCCGGCACAGGTGCTGTGCTGCTGTCACTCCCGGAGTCTCTTCTCCCATGTGTGGTGACCGTCCTGTTCCTGGTTTTCATGCCCCTTCTTCTGCCCTGGAGGCCCGGTTCTGCGGGTTGCATCGCCCACCCCCTCCTCACCTCTGCCCTCCTGAAGGCCTCCCCAGCTCAGACAACAAGAGTCTGGAACTAGGACGCCTGTGGGCCATCCTCTAAGCCAGGGGCTCCTTGTGCCCCCAGGAAGTCCCCCCCCCCCCCCGCCCCGCTCCCAGGCACCTAGTGGCAGTCCCACTTGGAGGATTTGAAAGAACGTGTGTTCTTTTGAGCCCCCACCCTGACTCCAGGGAAGTGTTGAGAGAAAAGGACCAGCACCGGGGGCCCCAGCCATGATCTGGAGAGGGGCACAAGGTCCAGCTTTTCTGCTTTGCCATTAGTATTTCCTTGTTGGAAGAGTCAGATTGGCAATAAGACGCATGTGGACCGCTGCCACCGCCCTCCGGTGAGGGGCCGGGCCTGGGCTGTTCATTTCTCTGGGGCCAGAACACGTGACACGGGTTAGGAGACCACTTAGCTTCTGCAGGGGACAGAGCGCTTGGAACCATGGAAGAGCTGCTTCTGGTTCTGCCAGGAAGTGCCCGGGGCCTGCGTCCTGGGAGGTTTGGGACTTGAGGTCCTGGGACGGACGCCGGTGTGGTGAGTCGTTGGCTTGGGGCTTCCCGCCCCGGCCTCCCCGCTCCCCCAGCGCGCTCCGAAACCATGCTGTTTTGGGAAGGGGAGGAGTGACGACGGAGTCCCGGCAGTTAAGAATGTCCCCCGGCTGGGGACAGTGGCGGTGACCCTGACTCCTCGCCGGTCAGGGCTTGACCGGCGCAACCACACCCAGCCTTCCCTCCGAGAACCTACCCGGCCTCTGGGCTCCCGAGAGCACAGCTGGCTGTGCGGCCCCTGCTCCCCCCAGGGATGCAGCGGCTCCGGCAGGAGGACAGTCAGGACTGTCCTCGGCGCGCCTTGCCCCGCAGGTTCCCGCACTTGCGGAAGCGCCACCGTGCAGGTCAGAGACAAAGAGCCCCGCTCCCTGGCCTGGCTTTCCCACAGGGGAAAGGGGGCCCCGCCTCGCTCCAGGCTGGTTGGGAGGTCGGGGTGGGGCTGTCGAAGTGCTCTGAAAACGCCGGGAACACAACGATGGGGCCGGAGCCTGGTTCTCATTTGTAAAGGAAAAGCGCCTCAGAAGGACGTCAAAGCAGAGGCCCGGCTCGGCCACATACAAACCGGTGCAATCGGCCCTGCGTGGCCCCCGCGCCCTCGGTCCGGAGACCTGCAAGCCCGACTCGAGCCCGGCCCGACGCTAAGGCCTCTGCGAGCCGACTTGCCCCCGGAAGCCGTGGGGCCGGACCTCTGCACGCCCCCCACCACCGTGCCCCCCGCCCTCCTCCCAAGCACAGGGGCCCGGAGCAGGGAGGCGAGGATCAGACCCGGCTGGGCTGGTGAGAAGCCAGCAAGCGCACAGCCCCGTCTAGCGAGCGCCCCCCCAGAAGGCCTACAAATCGGGCTCGAAGCTTCCTCAGCAGCCACCGGGGAAACAGCAACTGTCAGACACAAATTCTCGAACAAGCAAATGGATCCCTCAGGCAGAGCCTTCCTCTTCCTCCCGGGACCACCCCAGCAGTGTCACTCGCACGTCCCCCGGAGCGTGGAGGGGCAGGGGCTGGCAGTCCCCCTGCAGGCGGTGGCAGCAGAGAAGCAGACGCCTGGCGCTCCTGTTCCGGCGGACACAGTGAGCAAAGTCCCTCCCAGCGCGCCACGGCCCCCAGGGGGGTGGGGGGGCACTGAGGGGCTGGCAGGGTGCAGCCCTTGGAGGCAGGGTCCCCCTCCCAGCCTCGAGAGGGACACAGCACCTACCTCCACCCGGGACCGTTGGGGGGCCTTTGGCTCCAGAACAAAAGGTCCCCCGTTCAGTTCTGTCATTTGAAACAAGTGATCAAGGGCCTGAGTCTCCCTGAGCAGTTCCGTCCGTGCTGACCCGCAGGACTGAACCCAGAGGCCCGGGGCAGAGTGGGGACCCCGTGGCCCCGTTCTTCCCCCTAAATGCCCTTTCCTCCTGGCTGGGTGGGGGGGGGGATCAGGGCAGCAGCACAAAATGCTCTACGAGTGCTCGAGCCCCCAGTCCAGGCAGACACTCAAGCCATGTGAGGGGCTTCCCAACTTCGACACACACAAGTCCGCCTCCCTCTCGGAACTGATCACGGAGCGTCTAGAACCGAACCCGCCATGAAAATCCCCAAGTAACGAAATGACAGGACCGTTGTTCATTCTGTTTATTACGAAGGGTCCTCCAGCTTAACAGCCCCGGCCCCACATCCACACTGAGCTCACTTGGCAGGGCAGTAAACCGGCCCCTGGAGCGTTACGGTGAGGTACAGGGGTGTCCCCGCCCAGGGAAACTGAAGACAAAGTGTGGTGGCCTCACCTCTGGCCTGCTGGGACAGACCCTGTGGAGCTCTGCCGCCGTTCTGGTACCTGGGCCAGTGGGACTGCAAAGGGCCCGGAAGAGCTGGGGGTGTGGCTACGTCTGAGTCTGTTGGCACCATCCGATGATCTGGGCGCAGCAGAGATGCTGCTGGGGTCCCTCTGTCCCCCTCCTGCCCGGAGGCCCCCGCCGAGGAAGAGACTGGCTACGAGGATCCTGGTCCACGGTGGGACAGGCTGCTTCTGCGGGCAGCACCCCGACCGAGCCGCTCGTGGGAGCTACCCCTCCGCCTGCCCAGCCTGGGGGCCTGCAGGGGAGCCGGGGCCGGCCCCTCACTGGCACCAGGGGGAAACTAAGGCACAGCACAGGCACCCACAGGTGTGACCATACACTGCTTGTAAAAAAAGGAAATGGCATTCACTTTGTACTTCACTCTGCTCAAAACTATGTGCATTTTTACAAAGTTTCCCTGAATGGTCTTGTGTCCAAAAAGTTTTCTTTGCCAATATAAAATAGTAAAATTACAGACATAGTAAAAATACTGGGGGAGTATTTCTTTGTAGAAACCGTCAGGGGCGGCCCGCGGCGGGGGAGAGAGGAGGAGCGGGGCTCCTCACTGTGTAAGGTCCAGCTCAGACCGGTCTCCTCCGGCCTGGCTGCCACTCGCCCTGGCTGTGGGCCCAGCGCCAACGCCGCATGGGGCTTCGAAGCATGCGGGTTTGGGGGAGGGGGACTGGCCACCCCTGCCCCCCCAGATTCAGTAAGCACCTTCCAGGCCGGCCCACCCTGACCAGGGACTGTGGCACACAGTGGGCAAGCCAGTGTGGCCCAGTCTTTAACAAACAAAGCAGAAATGATGGAACATGCTCTTAAATGAACCCATGAGGGGAGGACCACAATTCCAAGTGGGAAGGGAGGGTGCTATTCCACCAGATGGAGAAGTCCATCAACATTACAAGACTCAGAAATCATACCGAAAAACCAGCATGGCTGCGGCAGAGGCCTTGCACACACAACCCCCGGGTACCACACCGGGTCCTATGGCTACTTACCGCTGGCCTACTAGTTCTAAAATCAAATGGATGCGCTGGCCCAGGGCACCGGCACCCTGGTCCTCACAGCCTGTGCGTGCAGAGGCCCGGCCGGCAGGTGCAGCCTCCCAGGAAGGACGGGGGAGGCTCACTGGAGGATGAAGCCGGGCTGGTGTGGTGGCAGCCGCGGCGGGGGTCTCTGGGGGAGAGCGGGCGGGTATGGAGACACGAACTGCGCAGAGAATCCTTGCTGGGGGGGCAGGCCCACGCGGGGGGGCAGGGCCGGGCACTGGGATCCCGGGTACGGGAGCGCCTGTCCTGAGCCCATGGCGGCGGTCAACGGCGTGGCCAAGCGTCCTGCAGGCACCGGAGGCGGAGGCGGGGGGATGCGCCGAGGTAGCATGGAGGGAGGCCCACTGGCCTCCGAGGTAGGGTAGGGCAGCGGGGCAGCGGGCACCGGCTCGGGCACCCTGGGCAGCAGCGAGGCCGGCGCAGAGGCCTGCGGAAGTCTCTGCCCCTTCAGCACCAGCTCCTGGAGCTTCTCGATTTTCACTCTTCGCGTGTGGGCCAGTTTCCGCTGGCTCCGATAGACATCGATGAAGGAGTCCAGAGGAAGCTCTCCATCAAGAAACTTCTCTGCCATGTTCTGAAAGCGGCAGGAGAACCGACGACGGGGACAGGTCAGCCCTCGAGGAAGGAAGCTCCCTTCACCACCCAGCACCAGCTTCCTCCCATCCCGTCTCCCACTCACCCCACCCGCCACGCACGCCCCACCCCAGACTGGCTGACCTCAGAGGCGGCCCCCAGCCCCCCGCAGAGAGGAGGAGGAAGAGGCAGCTGGTCCTGGGCCGCCTGCCGCGCCCCATGGGCTGCACACGGCAGCAGGCCCGAGGGGGAGCCAGCCTTAGAGGAAGCGGGCTCTGGGCAGCCCCGAGCTGCTGGGCTTCGAGGCCCAGAGGAAACCACCCTACCCACTTCCCACGCTCTCACCAAGCCAGCTGGAGCCGTTTCCTTCCTCCCTGACAGACTTGCCCCCTACAGGCTCTGGGGGCCAAAGGCAGGCGCGTGCCCACCAGGGCCCCCACCCAAGCCCAGCCGTGAACTCGACCATGGGGCCAAACCTGGCAATGTGCCACCCACCTCCGCTTGCTACGATTGTGCAACATTTGCCCCTGACTCGGGCCGCATCCCTTCGTGAGGCTCCCACCTTGAGTGCCCCCCGCCGCCGCACAGCCTCCGCCCCGCCCGCGGATCAGACACCACGGTCCTTGGCCACCCGCAGCCCCCCTGGCGCCGACTCGCAGTACGGTGCACACGGGCGCTGGAGCACCAGACCCACTACCGCCCCCTGGTGGCGGAGCAAGCGGCCGCCCACGGGCTCCCAAAGTGGCCCAGACCCTGGCAACTGTGCTCTGGGGTGCAGCACCCACGCTGGCTAGCTTTACCTCGGTGTCTTCCTCGATCTTGGCCCCTTCGGCCTGCAGGAGCGCGAGCAGCGTCTCCAGGGAAGTGCTGCTAGACTGCTGGTCTGGAAGAAGCAAAAGGCATGATGAGAGGAGGGGGCGGCCGGGCCGCAGCCCCTCAAGCCGCGCCAGAACGCCCGCGGACCCCGTGCCACGCTCCTCTCAAAGGACGCCGTGCTTTCACTGGAAAGGCAGCAGCAGGCTCCGGGAAGCAAGGCCTTAAAATCCGGGAGGAAGGAGCACACAGGACAAAACGGGACAGACTCGGGGCTGCGCCACGCATCCCACACCCCATGTCACCGTCACTGGCCCTGCAGAGGCTTGTCACCCAACATGTGAGGTGCAGAACCACCCCACACAGATCTCCGCTGTACTGGTTTCTCAGTGGTAACTGACATCGAGCAGGAGGAATTTAAGCCCAGGACCTCGGTTTTCTCAAGTGTGTAAACCCCAAGCACCACCACCCAGATCAGGACACACAACACTCCAAGGCTCCCCAGGCCCCTCCCAGAGACTGCCCCCGAGGCAGCCCCAGTGCCCAGTCCTGCCCGCTGGGAGGTTCACGGGAACGCATCACCCAGGGCGAGCTCGGTGCTGGCTCCTTCCACCCCACACCGTGGACCGGCGGTCCCCGCGCCTCCTTCACCGTGCACTGTGTGGAGGGCAGAGCTCGCGGACCCGGCCTGCACACGGACACGTACACGGTTTCCACGCTCCGCTGCTACCAGCGAAGCTGCCATGAGCACCCTCGGGCCCGTCCGTCCCTGCCGGCGGCACGCCGGGGCGGACTGAGCACAGGCGTCCTTCAGGTAGGTTCCGCCAAATGACTTTTCCCAAGGCGCTTTCTACCAACTCGCACCACGTCCTCCCGGCCAGGAAAGAAGCCCTGTGCCGGCCTGCCTCCGAGCTTGCACGGGGTGGCACAGACACTGAGGGCGGCCCGGTATCGCGCCTCCCGTCCGCCTCACGGAAGGGCGGGCTTTGACCCCTTCCTTCCCCGCAGCACCCGGGAAGGCCACGCAGAGCACGTGGGAGCCCGTGCTCTGTTCCTACAGCGCCGTAATGACTGTCAATCTAAGCGCGACGTTAAGGTGAAACGTCCCCACGAGTACATCTGAACACTAACCCTGAGGGCCTGGCCCACGGGAGAGAGTTGGTAAACAGCATGATTCAGAACACGACGTTTCTGGGCCATCTGGACAAGGTGAAATTTAGTCCGAAAAGCGGCTAAGTCTCTTCTCTAAACAGAGTGATGCTGTATGTAAACTCTCCGTGGCACGAACCAGGCTCTCAATCTGAAACCTTCCCATAGTAACGCTGCTCTCCTGGGAGCCCGACAGCCTGCAGATGTGCCCTTCCCTCCACTCTATTCTCGCACGGATCACCCTGGAGAAGTTACCTAATTTGGCCTTCTTTATCTGACAGGCTTCAGAGAGAACCCGGAGCTCCTGGTATTTTTGGGTCAAATGTGCTTTCAGGGCATCCAGCTGGGGCTGGTACAGAAGGTTTCCTTCTGCCAGGCTCCGGTTGCTGGCGAGCGTCATTTCTTTGTTGAGCTGAACATTCTGCGTCTGCAAGGAACATGGCATGATGAGAACCAACGAGCGTTAGCTCAGAGCCGACCCCCGGGCCCGACACCCCCCACCCCCACACCGCCGCCACACCTGCTTCCCTCCGCCCGGTCCCCGGCTGAGACCGAGACCGCATGTGGGCCACTCTCGGCCCAGACTCCAGCCCCTCCGGGTTTCCAGTGTGGACGCAGTTCCCTGTTCTCAAAGAGCAAAGCCACTTCCGTTCCGACAACTTGCAGACGGGCGGTCTTGTGACCTGCCCAGGCTCTCTGCTTCGCTGGCGGCGCGGTGGCTGGGATGCCTTCCTCGGGCCGGCGCTTGCAGGACTCAGCAGCTGTGCCCATTCAGGGCTAGATCTGTTCCAAACCAGTTTCTGCGGCTCCACAGGAAGTTAGGGAATCACGTTCAACAGCAGAGAACCAGCTGGCACGATGTCAATCCAGGCCCAGTCATCAGGCTCAGAGATCAAACATGAAAGCCTGACGCCCCCGGGAATGAATTCCGCTTACGGTGACCCTGCTCGCTCTCCCACGCCCACCTCCAGCTCCTCCTGGACTGAGAGGACAGCGGGAGTCCTCCTGGCTCCAGATCCAAGGCTGGGGCTCATCTGCCCAGCCGGCGTGACTTGGGAGGAAGCCGTGACGCCCAGACCACAACGGTGACGGGGGGTGAGAGGGTCTGAGACACGGTGAAGCATTCCTAATAAAACTCAGCGAAGCTAGGCTTAAAGAAAACCCCAAACACATGGGTCATCACCCGTGCTGGCCGGCGACCGGCCTCCACCACCACCGCCGCCGGCCCGCGGCAGCCGCACTGCACGGACCTGAGGGCTCCGCGGGGCACCGTCCTGCCCTGCTGTGCTCGTGGCTTCCCAGCATCCTAAAGCCGTTACCTCGTTTCCCCCCTGGAATCTGCTACCACCGCACCCAGGCTATTTTTGCCGACTTCCTTCCTCCCAAGTCTGGGTGCAGATTTCCCGCTGCGCGGCCTCCACTCCCGCACCCCCAGGGCCGGCCCTACTCCCGAAGCGGTCGGCACCCGCGTACCCACTGCACGCGCACCCTGGCCCCAGTCCCCACAGCAGACACAACCTTCCTTCCACACCCAGGAGCTGGGCCCAGGGCCCTAAAAATTAGGCTTGCCTTGAAACGGAATTTAAGTTAAGGATTTAAACTAAGACAGAAAGAAACTTGAGCCTCTAGCTCAGCACTACACCGCCAGTGCAACAGGAACCCCCTCCTCTCCTGCTGCTTCTAGCCGGCAGCGAGAGTCTGGGGCCCTCGTGTAAACGGGGTTCCTGGCAGTGCAGAGTTCTGGGAGCCGCTGCACGAGAGGCTTTCCTTCTATTGTTAAGCTATCTGGAAGAACAAACATAAACCCTTGTCTAGTCCACTCAAGACCACAGCTCAGCAACTGCTTCTAAAACTAAACATGCAAGGGCCGCCTGAGTGGCTCAGTGGGTTAAGCCTCTGCCTTCATCTCGGGTTATGATCTCAGGGTCCTGGGATCGAGCCCCGCATCGGGCTCTCTGCTCAGCGGGGAGCCTGCTTCCCCCTCTCTCTCTCTGCCTGACTCTCTGGTTGCTTGTGATCCCTGTCTGTCGAGTAAATAAATAAACTCTAAAAAAAAAAAAA
>ML103698.1:57426-100479 GCA_003697995.1 Taxidea taxus jeffersonii | reverse complement strand
GTGGGTTTTTCATAGATGGCTTTGATAATATTGAGGTATGTGCCTTCTATCCCTACACTTTGAAGAGTTTTGATTAGGAAGGGATGTTGTACTTTGTCAAATGCTTTTTCAGCATCTATTGAGAGTATCATATGGTTCTTGTTCTTTCTTTTGTTAATGTTGTATCACATTGATTGATTTGCGGATGTTGAACCAACCCTGCTGCCCTGGAATAAATCCCACTTGGTCGTGGTGAATAATCCTATTAATGTACTGTTGGATCTTATTGGCTAGTATTTTGGTGAGAATTTTCACATCTGTGTTTATCAAGGATATTGTTCTGTAATTCTCTTTTTTGATGGGATCCTTGTCTGGTTTGGGGATCAAGGTGATGCTGGCCTCATAAAATGAGTTTGGAAGTTTTCCTTCCATTTCTATTTTTTGGAACAGTTTCAGGAGAATAGGAATTAATTCTTCTTTAAATCTTTGGTAGAATTCCCCTGGGAAGCCATCTGGCCCTGGCCTTTTGTTTGTTTGGAGATTTTTGATGACTGTTTCAATCTCCTTACTGGTTATGGGCCTATTCAGGTTTTCTATTTCTTCCTGGTTCAGTTTTGGCAGTTTGTATGTCTCTAGGAAAGCATCCATTTCTTCCAGATTGTCAAATTTGTTGGCATAGAGTTGCTCATAATATGTTCTTATGATTGTTTGTATTTCTTTGGTGTTGGTTGTGATCTCTCCTCTTTCATTCATGATTTTATTTATTTGGGTCCTTTCTCTTTTCTTTTGGATAATTCTGGCCAGGGGGTTATCAATCTTATTAATTCTTTCAAAGAACCAGTTCCTAGTTTCATTGATTTGTTCTATTGTTTTTTGGGTTTCTATTTCATTGATTTCTGCTTTGATCTTTATTATTTCTCTTCTCCTGCTGGGTTTAGGCTTTCTTTGTTGTTCTTTCTCGAGCTCCTTTAGGTGTAGGGTTAGGTTGTGTATTTGAGACCTTTCCTGTTTCTTGAGATAGGCTTGTATCGCTATATATTTTCCTCTCAGGACTGCCTTTGCTGTGTCCCACAGATTTTGGACCATTGTGTTTTCATTATCATTTGTTTCCATGGTTTTTTTCAATTCTTCTTTAATTTCCTGGTTGACCCATTCATTCTTTAGAAGGATGCTGTTGAGTCTCCATGTATTTGTGCTCTTTCCAAATTTCCTCTTGTGATTGAGTTCTAGCTTCAGAGCATTGTGGCCTGGAAATATGCAGGGAATGATTCCAATCTTTTGATACCGGTTGAGACCTGATTTATGACCCAGGATGTGATCTATTCTGGAGACTGTTCCATGGGTACTAGAGAAGAATGTGTATTCTGTTGCTTTGGGGTGGAATGTTCTGAATATATCTGTGATGTCCATCTGGTCCAGTGTGTCATTTAAGACCTTTATTTCCTTGTTGATCTTTTGCTTGGATGATCTGTCCATTTCAGTGAGGGGTGTGTTAAAGTCTCCAACTATTATTGTATTCTTGTCAATGTGTTTCTTTGATTTTGTTATTAATTGGTTTATATAGTTGGCTGCTCCCATGTTAGGGGCATAGATATTTAAAATTGTTAGATCTTCTTGTTGGACAGACCCTTTGAGTATGATATAGTGTCCTTCCTCATCTCTTATTATAGTCTTTGGCTTAAAATCTAATTGATCTGATATAAGGATTGCCACCCCAGCTTTATTCTGAGGTCCATTAGCATGGTAAATTGTTTTCCACCCCCTCACTTTCAATCTGGAGGTGTCTTCAGGTCTAAAATGAGTTTCTTGTAGGCAGCATATTGATGGGTTTTGTTTTTTTATCCATTCTGAAACCCTGTGTCTTTTGATTGGGGCATTTAGCCCATTTACGTTCAGGGTAACTATTGAGAGATATGAATTTAGTGCCATTGTATTGCCTGTAAGGTGACTGTTACTGTATATTGTCTCTGTTCCTTTCTGATAATACTTTTAGGGTCTCTCTTTGCTTAGAGGACCCCTTTCAATATTTCCTGTAGAGCTGGTTTGGTGTTTACAAATTCTTTCAGTTTTTGTTTGTCCTGGAAGCTTTTTATCTCTCCTTCTATTTTCAATGATAACCTAGCTGGATAAAGTATTCTTGGCTGCATGTTTTTCTCGTTTAGTGCTCTGAATATATCATGCCAGTTCTTTCTGGCCTGCCAGGTCTCTGTGGATAAGTCTGCTGCCAATCTAGTATTTTTACCATTGTATGTTACAGACTTCTTGTCCCGTGCTGCTTTCAGGATTTTCTCTTTGTCGCTAAGACTTGTAAATTTTACTATTAGATGGCGGGGTGTGGGTCGATTCCTATTGATTTTGAGGGGTGTTCTCTGCACCTTCTGGATTTTGATGCTTGTTCCCCTTGCTATATTAGGGAAATTCTCTACAATAATCCTCTCCAGTATACCTTCTGCTCCTATTTCTCTTTCTTCTTCTTCTGGAATCCCAATTATTCTAATGCTGTTTCGTCTTATGGTATCACTTATCTCTCGAATTCTCCCCTCGTGGTCCAGTAGTTGTTTGTCTCTCTTTTGCTCAGCTTCTTTATTCTCTGTCATTTGGTCTTCTATATCACTAATTATTTCTTCTGCCTCATTTATCCTAGCAGTAAGAGCCTCCATTTTTGATTGCGCCTCATTAATAGCTTTTTTTATTTCAACTTGATTAGACTTTAGTTCTTTTATTTCTCCAGAAAGGGCTTTTATTTCTCCTGACAGGGTCTCTCTAATATCTTCCATGCCTTTTTCGAGCCCGGCTAGAACCTTGAGAATCGTCATCCTGAATTCCAGATCTGACATATTACCAATGTCTGTATTGATTAGGTCCCTAGCCTTCGGTCCTGCCTCCTGTTCTTTTTTTTGTGGTGAGTTTTTCCGCCTTGTCATTTTTGTCCAGATAAGAATCCGCTGTTCTCCTTGTTAAGTGAACTTGGTCTTGGCTGGATTTCTTTGATCTTCTGGGGGAGCGCCTGTTGTCGTGATTCTCAGGTGTCTCTGCCCCAGGCGGAATTGCACCGCCCTTACCAGGGGCCGGGCTAAGTCATCCTCTCAGGTTCGCTTTCGGGGGCTTTTGTTCCCTGAACGCTTTCCGTAGAGTTCCGGAGGACGGGAAGGACAATGGCGGCCTCCCAATCTCTGGTTCAGAGGAGCCGAGAGCTCGGGGCCCCAGTCTTCAGTGCGCCTTCAGAGAAAAGCGTTTAATCCCTTCGGTCTCCCCAGCCCCTTTTTGCGCCCGGAGACCGCGCTCGGAGAAAATCGGCGTCATCAGTCCCGTCTCACTGGCTTCTGGGAGCTCCGAGCTCACCCAGCCTGGGACCAAGCGTCTCTGTCTCTGGCAGAGTCCCACCTGGAGTCTCCGAACCCCGTAGATCCCTGAGCTCTCCCGGGTCGGAGTCTCCCCGGATCTTGTGGGGACCCCTCGCCCAGAGCACCAGCCCGTGTCCCAGACCACGGCTCTAGGAAACCTCGGCTCTGTCTCCGCAGCCGGCTTCCCCGCTCTAATACCTGTGAGCTCTGCGACACTCAGACACCCCCGATCCTTCTGTGACCCCGCAGGACCTGAGTCCACGCTGTCCCCGTGAGGTCTTCACCCCAGTTTAGCCTCTGGAGCGATGTCCCTCCGTGGAGCCGACTTTTAAAAGTCCTGATTTTGTGCTCCGCCGCTTGCCGGGAGCCGGCCCCTCACCCTGGGGTCTCTCTTCCCGTCGCGTTGGATTCACTTCTCTGCTGGTCCTACCTTTCAGAAAGTGGTCGATTTTCTGTTTCTAGAATTGTTGTTTTTCTTCTCTTCGATCTGCTGTTGGATTCGTAGGTGTTCGGAATGGTTTGATAGGCTATCCAGCTGATCTCCTGCTGCCTGATGTCGTCTCAGCTGCTACTGCTCCGCCATCTTGACTCCTCCCCTCCTATATTCAAGTCTTTAATATATTTTGAGTTAGCCTGTCTCTGGTGTAAGATAGCGATCTGTTTCAGTTTTTGCATGTGAATATTCAGTTTTCCCAGCACCATTTATTGAAGAGATGTCTTTCCCCATTGTAGATTCTTGGCTCCTTTGTTATAAATTATGTGACCCTATATGTGTAGGTTTATTTCTGATTTTATTTATTTGACCCCCCTCTCTCTTTTTTTATTGGTAAAAGTCTTTTCAGTTCTGTTTATCTCCTCAAAGAACCAGCTCTTAGTTGATCTTGTCTACTTTCTTTTTCATCCTTAATTCACTTATTTCTCTTCTAGCCTTTATTATTTCCTTCCTTCCACTAACTTTAGGCATCAATTGTTCTTCTTTTTCTAGTTTCTTGGGGTAGAACATTATTTATCTGCTTTTTTGATATAGACATTTATTGTTATGAACTTCCCTCTTAGAACTGCTTTTGCTGCATCCCATAAATTTTGGTATATTTTCATTTTAATTTTTCTCAAGGTATATCTTAAAATTTTTGTTTTCTTCTTTGACCCATTGATAATTTAGTAGCGTGTTGTTTAATCTCCACATATTTGAGAGTTTTCCAGTTTTCTTTGCATAATTTCTAGTTCCCTACCATTGTGGTCAGAAAAGATGTTTGATACACATTCAATTCTCTTCAATTTATTAAGACTTGTTTTGTGGCCTAACATATGGCCTATCCTGGAAAATGTTCCCTGTGTACTTGGGAAGAACGTATGTTCTATTGTTTTGGGATGGAATGTTCTGTGTATCTATCTGTTAAGTCCATTTGGTCTAATGGGTCATTTAAGACTGATGTCTCCTAATCGCTTTCCGTCTGGATGGTCTACGTTCTGATGTAAATGGGGTACTAGAGGCCCCTATTATTGCCTTGTCAGTTTCTCCCTTTTGTGTCTACTCATATGGCTTTATGTATTTATGTGCTCCTATGTTGGGCGCATAAATATTTACAAATGTTACACCCTTTTGCCAGATTGACCCCTTTATCATTATGTAATTGGGTGTACATAACTTTAGGCGTAAGGACACACTCAGACTGAGGGGAAGGGATGGAAAAAGATACTCCATACGAATGGAAACCAGAAGAAAGCTGAAGTAGCTATACTTGTATCAGACAAAATAGAATTTGAAACAAAGGATAATATACATTCAAGTATAATACTTTTTATTCTGCTTTGCTTTATTTATTTTCTTGGGCATGTAACCCTTCCCTCTGCATGGCTGTTTGAGGGAGAAGCTGATCATTAATATTTCCCTGAGAATGAAATTGAGCTGGAATAGGGTCACAGTGTTAGATTAAATTCATCTGTAATTAACCTAACCCTTTACCTCCTTCACCATCAGTGCCTTTTAGATCTTGCTAGTATTTGAGGTGGGACAGTGTTGGGCTGTAGTTTCAGTATTTTTTGATCTGCTTTTATATTAAAACTCTAGAATCCAACTATTATGAAATCTGTGGTACCTTACAATGGGTCTCTGATTTCCAGTCCCTCCTCAGTGCCACTTTCTCAGCAAAATTCTGGAGGGGAATGGGAATTGCTGGGCAAAACGATTTGGTTTTTCATGGGAGGCTTTCGAATTCCATCCTATCTCGCCAGTGCACATTGTCATTTAACTTTCATCCAGCCTTGTCCTTCTTCTCAAAGTCTCTGTCTATGGCAGTCTTGCTCTTCTGGTCTGGACCCCAGACCAGCCTCCTGCCCCAATTCTTGAGCTATTTAGCTCTCTGCTCAACTAGAAAGGCACATTTTTTACTGGAATTCAGTACATCAAGGGCTTTTTGCATACACTGCTCATTGCAGGTCCCATAGAAAAGTATGATTTTTATTTTGTTTTTGTTGTTATTATGAAATGGGAGGACTTTTTTAACGTTTTTTTTTTCCTTAAAGGTTTTATTTATTTATTTGACAGACAGAGATCACAAGCAGGCAGAGAGGCAGGCAGAGAGAGAGGGGGAAGCAGGCTCCCTGCTGAGCAGAGAGCCCGATGCGGGGCTCGATCCCAGGACCCTGAGATCATGACCTGAGCTGAAGGCAGAGGCTTTAACCCAGTGAGGCACCCAGGCGTCCCATGGGAGGACTTTTGTATCTTTTTGCATCATATTAAAAGAAGAAGTGTCAAAAGTTAGTATCGTCTTGATAAAAATTTACTAGTTGGGTCTGGTGATCTAAGGCTGAAAGACAGACATAAGACACTGGTCCAGGTTCAACAGAAGGTATGTCCTTGAGTAAGATACCAGTCTAGAATTTCTAAAGACATAGACATGGGACCAAGCAACAGTTGTAAATGGCCAGAGAGGATTGAACATTCCTACAGAGAAAGAGAAAGGAAGAGAGAGAATACAAAGTTGCAGCTCTTGGCAACTTCATATTCTTTCTTCTTTCTTCCTTCTCTGGGCAATGAATAGATGGTAGATGTGTGGTTTTACACCTGTAGCAATTACATATTTCAGGAAAACATCTTGCTAGAAGTATGGAAGTAATATGGTTCAATCTTATGGAATGAATAAATTAATTTGGGAAATTTCATTTTTATTTGTAATGTTTCTTTGGTCCCAAACAAGTGCCTGCGTCCCCCCCATACTGCCTTTCTGTAGATAAACGCATTCCTCTACCCAATTTTGAGCAAGTATATAGGAAGAATGATGAGCAGGATAGTTCGATGAATGACTCTGGAGGCCCAGAAGTTGGCAAAGGACACTTCTCAGTGGAAAAACCTTACACAATCTTACTGCTGTTAGGTCTCAGGGGCCATGTCCTCAGCTTCCCCCAGCACTTCCTGAAACAGCTGGGTTCAAATTTAAACTGCTTGGCTCCTGGGCCCAAATATTTATTCATATCACTTCTGACACCCCCCCCACCCATACAAGGCCCCTGTCATTCTTCTAACAGGGAGTGGAGGCCTCTACTAGAGAACGTTCCTGTATTACATGCAGTTTAATCATGATATAATTGTATTCATTATGTTATATAGCATACACACACACATAATACGTAATGTATGTGATCAATATAATTCCATAATACAATTATGTGTAGTAGAATTACACATAATATAATTATATAACTATAATTCCATAATGTGAGTCGCGACCATTTATTGGCTGCATATTGTGTCAACACCGTCTCCTTACTCCCTATCCCCCCACCTTTCACCTAATAATGCTAACTTGCTCTTCAGGTCTGCCTCAGCAGGGCTGTCAGTTCCTTTAGAAAGCCTTCCCCACACTCTCCTTGCCTGGGTTAGAGTCCCCTGCTGCTCTCCCAGTTCCCAGTATTTTTCTCTCTTGCAAACTTAGCAGGCATATGGGAATTGCCTGTTTAGTTGTTGATCTCCCCAGCAAGAACACGAGCTCCTTGAAAGGAGAGAGATGAGACGTTTTGTTGCTCTGCCTCATGTGCTCTTTTGCAGACGAGTGATTGGCGCGCAGTATGCATTCAACAAATAGTTCCCGAATAAATAATTAATTAATGCTAAGCATTTTGTATTATATCATAGGAAAAAATTATCATCAAGGCACATAGAACAATGTTTCTCCAATCGGCTCGCTCACACTTCCTTTCTTAGTGGTTGCTATAAACTGAGCAGGGAAGCTTACTTGCAACTGGCTTTTTGTTGGAAGAACGTCTTCTTGTTCACCCAGGATTACAGTCTAGAAGGACATGGCTCAGCGCTACCTGTGGATCTTCCTCCTTTGCCTGCAAACCTGTGAGTTCTGACCCTTGTCGATGCTCTCCTAGTTTCCTGTTAAGATTTAGAAATTGCCCATAAGGAAGACATTGAAATGTCCTCTTCGTGTACTTTAACCAGTATACCTTAAGTCTCAAAACGTGTCCGATGGTCTGGGGTGAGACAGGATCCAAACCTAACTGTTTTTCAGCTTTCAAGTTTGTTTCTGAATTTTATCTGTGTCCAATCTGCAAACCCTTCTGTCCAGGATAGTCCACATTTGGTAGGCCCACCCAGGAAGCCTAGCAAAAGAATATGCCATCTAAAACCATGAATAACTTAAAATCGTTTCTTTTTTGCTTTGGATTTGGGTGTATAGTTTTTGACAGGGATATGCCCTTCCAGATTATATTTCATGACTCTATCAGATTAGAGTAATGCTTACCTATAATTATCATCATGAGATCTTCATTTCTCTAAGCCCCCTTTATTTTCAAAGCACATTCAGAGTTATTACTCTGCTTCTATTCTTCAGAAACTCTCCAAAGTAAATGGGGAAGAGACTGTTATCTCCATTTTGTAAATAAGTTAGCTCTCAAAAAAGAAATGAACTTGAAATTTTGTTTTTCTTACTTAGAGCTGAACAGTAAATTATAAGGACACATGGATATTGGTTATTGTTAGTACAAAGAAAACTGTATAACATCAACACAGATCTAGGAGGGGTTTGTCTTTGCAGTTTCTCATTAAATCCAAACAATTATCTTCTCTCTATAAAAATTGACTATGCTTGACATTTCTTTTTTTTAGATTTTATTTATTTATTTATTGTTGTTGTTGTTTAAGGTTTTATTTATTCATTTGACAGACACAGAGAGAGCACAAGCAGGGGGAGTAGCAGGCAGAGGGAAAGGGAGAAGCAGTCTCCCAGCTGAGCACGGAGCCTAATGTGGGGCTCGATCCCAGAGCCCCAAGATCATGACCAGAGCCAAAAGCAGACACTTAACTGATTGAGCCACCTAGGCACCACTATGCTTGGCATTTCTAAATCTACTTATAGTCTCTCTTACCCACTCTGAAAAACTCACTAGCAAATTCCTGGTATGTGTTAGAACACAGAGAATCTAGTGGGTTAGGATTTCCTAAAAAGGTAGAATCAATACACCTTTGTCTCTCTGGCTCCCTTGACTATTTAATTAATAGTCACATGTGACTAATTAAGTAACTAATTAATGAATTAGACTATTTAATTAATTTGACTATTTAACTAGTAGTCACACGTGACTAATTAAGTCAATGACTGTGATTCCTTTAATTTGAGGTTCATGGAGATTGCACCAACTAGGCATGACAACTTTTTGGATCTTGTGCTGACCACCTTGACATGACAGACAAAAAATGCAAGTAGATGGGGAAGAGAGTTGGACAGAAGCTAAGTGAAAATCTAAGGATGTCCCCAGTCTTCCAGAGAAGGGCTGGAGGGTGACATTTGATGCCACTTAATTTGCAAAGCATTCTGCAATTTTTATGCCTATATTCTTATGTGAGCCACACTAAAGCCATTGAAGTAAGCAAAAATAGATAATATTAATCCCATTATACACAGAAAAAGTATAAACTAAGACTCAAGTTAAACAATTCACCTGAAGTTTCACAACCTGATATTTGTATGGCTGGGAAGGCATGTGGGTTCCTCTAATCTCAAGGGTAGAGCTCTTTCTGCTCCACCCTTCCTGTCCTCCTTTCATTAGGTCTTCAGTTTCTTGATGCTCTTCAGAGTGCTAGCACATGCAGATTTAATGTGATTCCTATTAAAATACCAACAACAAGGTGCCTCGTTAGTGCAGTAGGTAGCGCGTCAGTCTCATAAAATACCAACAACATTTTTTCCACCGAGCTAGAACAAACAATCCTAAAATTTGTATGGAACCACAAAAGACCCCAAATGAACAAAACAGTCTTGAAAAAGAAAAATAAAACTGGACATCCCAATCCCAGACTTCAAGATATACTACAAAGCTATAGTGATCAAAACAGTATGGCACTGGCACAAAAATAGACACATAGATCAATGGAACAGAATAGAGCACCCAGAAATAAACCCATGGTTATATGGCCAATTAATCTTCAACAAAGGAGGCAAGAATATGTAATGGGAAAAAGACTGTCTCTTCAACAAATGGTGTTGGGGAAACTGGACAGCTCTGTGCAAAACAATGAAACTGGACCATTTTCTTACACCATACACAAAAATAAACTTAAAATGGGTCAAAGACCTAAAAGTGAGACATGAAACCGTAAAAACCCTAGAAGAGAGCAGAGGCAATAATTTGTCTATAACATTGGCCCTACCGACATTTTTTTAGATGTGTCTCCTGAGACATGGGCAACAAAATACAAAATAAACTATTGGGACTACATCAGAATAAAAGACTTCTGCACAGTGAAGGAAACAGTCCATAAAACTAAATGACAACCAACCGAATGGGAGAAGATATTTGCAAGTGACATATCCAATAGAATTCCTCTGAAATTACTGAGATAAGAGAAGCCTGGGTACTCAAACTCATGACTCTTCCACATTGGAAAAGTTTTCTCAAAGAACCAAGACTCACAGTCATACGCTCCAAATTCTGCTTTCTCATCCGACTTGTGATTATGATTCTGACTGCCTCTGCAAGGGCTAGTCACCCACCCTCCAGGGTGGAAGATGGAAGAATCCACCACTTTGCTTCCATGCCCATTGTCTTCTATAGGCTCTTTCTCACACTCTTTTAATTCTTCCTTTTATTGCTTTGGTTTCTTCAACACTTCACCTGGCTCCTGTTTCCTCTCCCCCAGCATTAGTGGTAATAACTAACCATTTATGGAGCAATGATGACATCTTTGGCATTACTCTAAGTAGTCATATTTATTATTTACCTTACTCCTCTCAATATCGTATAAGATGAGCACTATCAAGACCCCAGTTTAACAGATGAAACACAGAAAACTAGAGGTCGTTTAGCCAAAAAGTGGAGGAAATAGGATTTGAACACCAGTGTCTTTAGACTTAACCACTGAACAAGGCTGCCTTTGCCTTTGCTGTTTTTGATGCTGAAATGGAATAAAAATACTGCCCTGCTATCATGAGCACATTTTGAGTTTTGTCATTGGATTTATTTATTTATGGATTTATGGATTTATTTATTTATTTATTCACATAAAGACAGGATTATTCAGATAGAGAATGGGACTCGTGGGCAGGTCTTTGCCAATAATAGAAGTTTAAGTGGCCCCCAAAGCAGAATATCCAAGGAAAGGAGCATATCCAGATAAGGTCAAGTATCCCATCATATCGATATGGTGTGGGGTGATCTGAATTAGCTTCTTCAGAATGAGCAAAGGTCCAATATCAACAAGGTCTTGGTGTCCTGTTGAATGCGTAGCACAGCAGAAGCATTCCAGAAGTTGATAATCAGAAGTCCAAGAGATGAGCGGGTCCACGTGGATATCTGTCCATAAATAAATAAGTCCTGACTATCCTCCTGGGGGTTAGACACAGGATTTCATGGCTGGAAGGGTCCTGGTGAGATCCAATTTGCCACTAGTCCAAAGTCTTTGTAAAGAGGAGCCTTTGCGATAAAGATAAAAAGCTTCTGTTCTAGAAAGAGGTTTGAGAAGACTATTACCACAGATCTTCAGAAAGGTCTCAAAAGCAGAATCCCAGTTATAGAAATGGAAAAATATACTATATATCTATATATGGAGGAAACTGGATATCAAGACATCGGCTCAAAAATCCAGTTTCCACACAGAGGGTAGGAAGGAGCACCAGTGTGCTAACACAAGACTCATAGGAGGAAATAGAGACACAGCTTGTCAGCTTGGTGCACTGAAGCTTCTCTGGAGGTCAGCATAGTGACTGGCCAAGTGGACAGCATGCCTTCAAAGGGGCTTCAAGACTCTGTGGTAGACACAGGCTGTCCAAGCGTTTCCTGAATCAAATCTTTCTTGTCTTGAACCTTGGAGAGGAATGAACCTGCGAGTTTGCGGTTACTAAGCTCACCTGTGTAGAAGTTGGAAAAGAAAGAGGTATGAGCAATCGGTTGGGAGACTGATGTTGGTGGCGCTATGTACCCGTATTTTCTTTGTCATACTCAATTTTTGGTTATACAACAATAGAAGGAAATAGTGATAAAACAGTTGTTGGTCAGGATCCCATCTTGGTTTTGAGAACTTGTGTGTTTCTTTTTGTTTTGAAGAAACAGATTCAAGTCAACTCAGATCTCAAAAAAAGTGATAAAAGTTGGGGCGCCTTGGTGGCTGAGTCGGTTAAATAGCCAACTGTTGATTTCGGCTCAGGGTCCTAGGATGGAGCCCCACACTGTGCTCTGCACTCAGTGGGGAATCTGCTTCAGGATTGTCTCTCTACCTCTGCCTCTCTCCTCCAAATAAATAAATAAATCTTTAGGGAAAAAAAAGCAAAAAAAATCTAGTAGACAATAGTATGCTATCGTGTGGGGTGGTAGGTTCCTGTTCTTAAAAACTCATGACAAAGGACTTTCCACCCTCATGGAGACTGACACAAAACTGGCTGCTCAACTCTTTGCTTCCTCTTTGCTCTTAACTCTCTTTCACTCAGTATAATGTGCTGTAACCCATTCTCCCCCGAAGCGTGCAGGGTGCAATCATCTCCAGTCACCCTTCCGTGCCTGCTGTATATGGGGAGGTTCTCCCCCCACTTACTGATCTAGGAAGCAGTGGGTGGAAGGAGAGGAGGAATGGTCAGCTAGTGTC
Source organism: Taxidea taxus jeffersonii (assembly GCA_003697995.1). NCBI lineage: Eukaryota > Metazoa > Chordata > Mammalia > Carnivora > Mustelidae > Taxidea > Taxidea taxus. The sequence continues at coordinate 88,071 of ML103698.1, read as the reverse complement.
CCCAAAGCACAAGAAATGCTTACTTGAAGGATCCTAAGGAAACTGTGGGAGGGGAGTGGTCAGGTGGCTGTAATTAGCAACACGTTCTTCCTCATCTCTGCTCTTGGTAGCAGCTCCCTGCTCTGGACTCCAGTGCTCTGACTCTCCTTTCTTCCCAGAGTTGACTGGGGTATTATTTTCATCTCTCTAACCATGGGTCTTTGTTTTATATAGCACACACACACAAACGCCTAGTATATGCCAGGCATCATTCTAAGAAACTTACAAATATTAACGCCTTTAACTCTCATAACATGTCTATGAGGTAAGTGCCACTATTAACTTCATTTTAAAACTGATAAAACTGAGCACAGAGAGGTTGCTAACTTTCCTAAGGTCTCCAGCTCATGCAGTCAGGTTCTTCTTCACTAAGTGAACACCCAAACCCACACCTGGGGTTCCAGCCTTTTCTTGCCTTTGCTTCTCCTCTAGTGTTGTCTTTTTCACTCCTCCCTTCTCTGGTCTGGTAGATGGAGTCGGGAAATCACAGTCAGTCACTGGGAGATGTGGTAAAAGTGGGTCACGTCTTCCTCAACCTCTTCCGTCCCTTAGTCAATATCTTGTCAACTCCCTAGGATGTTCCTTACAGTAGTATTTCCTCAAAATTTTTGCATTCATCAAAATAATAACAAGAACTACCATTTATATGTGCAGGTATTGTGTTAACTGCACAGCCTCATAATTGAATTTTAATAATTATCCACATTTGAGAGGTGAGGAACCTGAGGGTCAGAGAATTTCAATAATTTTCTCAAAATAGCATAGCTAGATTCAAATGTACCTGGGTTCAACACGTGTGCTCCTCCTCTTTACACTTCCTACCTAGTCCCACGCTCCTCTCTTCACTCTTAGTGGAGCCTCACCTTCTACATTACTGAAGAGATACAGGTCATCAAGCATGACTATCTTCTATTTCATCCCGTCTACTCCCAAATGGCCATTGTGTATTAAGCACCTCGAGATGCCCTCAAACATTTCTATGGGGCGGGTATTATTACATCCCATCTTGTAGTAAAGTAAGACAAGGACCTCAGTAAATGTCAGGGGTTGAACTTGAGCATGGGCTTACCTGGCTCAAACCTGTTGCCTCACCTCAGCAAGCAGGCCTTCTTCTATCCCCAGCCCCAACAACACCGAAAAATACTTTGTCCTTTTGTTCATCATCTCATTTTCCCCTTCCACCTCAGACAAGGCATGAACATCTTCTGATTGAAAACCTATGCCTTCCACTGCATACCTCCGTCTTTGTTCCATGTCTGTGTTCCTGCGCTGTTCTGGGTCTGGGGATTTAAAGGTGTAGTCCCTACACTCAAGTCACTTACAGTGTCCAGAAAGAGACACATGGGTTCATGACTATCACACAACATTGCAAGTACCATGAAGGAAAAACAGAGTTCCAGAGATCCCATGAGTAAGAGCACCTAACCTGGAGTAGGGCTGATCAGGGAAATTTCTGCATGGTCTTCTTCCCTACCACCTACCCCAACTAACCTCTTCCCTCTCTCTCTCGGGTAAAACTGGTACATAACAGTATTTAAGTTGCAGGTGTACAACACTATTATTTGACATCTGTATATGCTACAAAGTGATCGCCAACAAAAGTCTAGTTACTGTATATCACTAGATGGTTGACCTTCACCCACTTTGCCCACCCACCCTCTAACCCCTTCTGGTAACCATCAATCTGTTCTCTGTATTTATGAGTTTGTTTTTGTAGTATTTGTTTGTATTCCAGATATGAGTGAAATCATAAGTATTTGTCTTTCTCTGACATATTTCACTCAGCATAATACCCTCAAGGCCCATCTGCTGCAAATGGCAAGATTCCATTCTTCTTTATGGCTGAATAATATTCCATCGTATATAATATAAATACTCCATTATATATATATGTATATATATATTCCAGTATGTGTGTGTATACCATGTCTACTATCCACTCATCCATTGATGAACAATTAGATTATTTCCCTATCTTGTCTATTGTAAGCAATGTTGCAACAAACGTAGGGATATATATACCTTTTTGAAAAGTGTTTTCATATTCTTCAGTTAATTACTCACAATAGCTGGATCATATGGTAGTTCTAGTCTTAATTTTTTGAAGATTCTCCATACTGTTTTCCATTGTGACTACAACAATTTACATTCCCACCAGCGGTGTAAGAGTGTTCCCTTTTCTTCACTTCTTCTTCAACACATATTATTGTCTTTTTGATAATAGTTGTTCTAACAGGTATAAAATGATATCTTATTGTGGTTCTGATTTGCTTTTCCCTGCTGATTAGTGATATTGAACATCTTTTCATGTGTTTATGGCCATCTGTATGCCTTCTTTGGAAAACCAGATCTTCTGACCATTTTTTAGTCAGGTCATTTGTTTTTTCATTGTTGAGTTGTATGAGTTCTTTTGTATATACCAGATACTAACTCCTTATCAGATACAGGATTTGTAAATTCTTCTCCCATTCAGTGTGTTCCCTTTTTGTTTTGTGATGGTTTCTTTCACTGTGCAGAAGCTTTTTAATTTGATGTTGTCCCACTTGTTTATTTTTCCTTTTGTTTCCTTTATCTTTAGTGTTGATCTACAAATACATCACTCAGATTAATGTCATGGAACTTGCCACCTATGTTTCCTTCTAGCAGTTTTATGGTTTCAGGTCCTACATTCCAGTCGTCAGTCCATTTTGAGTTCATCTTTGTTTACAGTATGAAATAACAGGCTAGTTTCATTCTTTGGCATGTGGCTATCCAGTTTTTCTAGCACCATTTTTTGAAGAGACTGTCCTTTCCCCATTAGACGTCCTTGGCTTCTCTGTCATAAATTAATTGTCCGTAGACATGCAGGCAATCTCTTCTGTTTTAAGACAAAAATCAAATAACTTAGTTTTGCCAGCTCCTGTAGCTACCATTCTACCTCATCCCCTTCTTTCACTGTCAGGAGTTCCCACTTAGCACTTATTCTATTCTGAATCCTCTAGACCCTGACCTCCGCTGAAATCATCTTACTTGCACCATGTTCTCAAGGGCCATCAGTAACCGCCTAATGGACAAACCTAGGGTCCATTTTCAGTCTCTATTCCACTTGAACACTGGGAATCACTAAACATCTGTGACAACCTCCTTCTCGAAACTTTCTCGTCTTGGGTCCCCTGATACTGTCCGCTACTGGTGCCTCTCTTGCCACTTGTTCTATTTAGCTTCTTTTGATAGTGCCTCGCTGTGACTGTTCACAAAGAAGCCTTGGACTTTAGCCTTAATCTTCCTGAATAACTCACCTTTCCCTCCATCACCTCCTCTCTGTGGAGGATTCATAAGCTACTTGGATTTCAGTTCGAAGGCAAGTGACACTTTTCAAAAATGAGAGTAGCCTAAAGAAGAAGAAGTTTATTTCTTGCCCATGTGAAGAAGTCTGGAGTTGGCGGTCCCATTGATTGAATAGTTGACAAGGCAGTGAGGGATACATACTTCTTTCTGTCTTCCAGTTCCACCATTTTCAGTATTGGCTTCCTCTTTTTGATCCAAAATGTGTGTCTGAGATCCAGCTGTTGTAGCATTTCAGCCTGCAATAAGCAAGAAAGAAATGAAGAAAGCAAAGTACCCTCTTCTTAAAGACACAGTCGTCATATACAACACTTTCGCTTTCATCCCATTGACCTGAATCTAGTCATATAACCAAAGTTAGCTAGCAAAGAGCTGGACAAGGTAGTCTTTATCCTGGGTGACCATATGCCTTGCTAAAAATTAAGCATTCCCTTACCAAGAATAAAGGAGAGAACAAACATTGGAAAATAACGGACAGATTTTGCCACAACCCCCAAGCAATATTTTCAGACCATTCTCTTTCCTTATCTTCCATCCTTCCAACTACTTATCAGGATGGTCCAACATCACCTTAAATTAAGTATTTCTTTTTTTACACTGGAGAGGGAGAGGAGAGGGAAAATCTTAAGCAGGCTCTGTGCCCAGCACAGATCCTGATGTGGGGCTCAGTCTCACAACTCTGAGATCACAACCTGAGCCCAAATCACAAGTTGGACGCTTAGCCAGCTGAGCCACCCAGGCACCCCTCAAATTCAATATTTCTAACACTAAACCTACTTTATCCTTTGGACTTTTTTCCAGCATAATCTTAGCCAGTTTTCCAGTATCTATCAGGTTTCACTGACACAAAGCAGATGCTCAAAATATATTGTTGAACAACTGACTTCTATCAAGTTCCTCCTTATTCCCTCTCTTTCTTTGCACTGTGTCTCAAATTCAGCACTTCCCCTCCATTCATCTTATCATCCTCTGGTTCATGCCCAGATGCCTATGAAGCTTCCAAAATGGTCTCTCAAGCCCAGTTTCTCTTCCTTTTTAATTCTTCCTACACACCATTACTATATTACTATCACCCTAAAATATCATTTTAATTTTCATCCTCAAAAACTTCACTAGCTCCCCTCTGCCTGTGATGTAGATCTCAAACTCAAGGCTGCCTCAGATCTAAACCAGATTTGTATCTCCACCTTATCTCTTTCTACTCCATTATGCAAATCTATATTTATTCAACCCACATCGCATGTTCTCCTGCTTCTAAATTTTTATTCAGGTCCTGAGGACCTGAGACACTCATCCTTTCCCTTTCTCTTCAGTAAAATTCTATTCACTCTTTCAAAGTCCTCCTCAAATTCTACTTTCTCTAAGAAGTTTTCCCTAACCACTATAGCTCAAAGTGATCTGTCCTTTCTTTGTATTTGTACTGTAACTACTGTCTCTACCATTACTTGAATTTACCATTTACTACCTCATTTCTCAAAGGAGAGTTATGTGTATGTGTGTGTATCTTATTTCCTAAGCAATTATGAAATTCCTAAAAAATGGCAGAGAACTGGTTTGGTCATAGACTTGCCTAGTAAGTACATTATGTGTTAAGTCCTCAAGACATTTTTGTGCTACAAGTTCTCTCCGAAGATGGGTTTTCCTTAGGTCCCTTCCAATGTTAATATGATGTTTACATTATATTACAGCACCTAGAAAAATAAATATTGAGGTAGCTCAATGTGGAGATTCTCTTTTAAAACCTAAAGTCTTGGGGCACCTGGGTGGCTGAGTGGGTTAAGCCTCTGCCTTCACTCAGGTCATGATCCCAGGGTCCTGGGATCAAGCCCCGCATCGGGCTCTAAAAAAAAAAAAAAAAAAAAAAACACCACAAAAAACAAACCTAAAGTCTTAAGCATAAAGTCCATCAAGTGGAGTGGTACCTAAAACTATCTCTCTGGGCTTTACTTGAATTAGTCCTTAATAATGGCCCTTTATACATTCTTCAGTATGGTCCTGCTACTCCCCCTGCCCTGGGCCATCATAGGGGTGTCCTAGGAAGCCTTAAAAGGTATGTACCCGTTATGAGGATGATGAGGAAGCAAATGATGAGCATGAGAATCATCATCATTATCAACTCCAGAAACAACCAACATGTATGGTGCTTTAATGGCTACAAGACATTCCACTCCTATTGTATGATTTGCTAGTCACTACTTAGGTAGAACAAACTTTATGGTTATTATTTCCATTCTATGGATGGGGCAACTGAGGCTCAGGAAGGTTTTGTAGCTTTATGAAGGTAGCCCAGATTCTAATCAGAAGTGCTATCACCCACACCTCCGGGGTCCTTGTCTTCCCAGCCACCTGACTCAGACCACAGTCAGAGGGCCTGGAGGTGACCAAGTCTGCATCTCATGCATGGGTGAGCCCTAGGCCTTTCCTCAGCAAGCCCAGGATCCTCACCAGCAATGCAAGCAGCAAGAGGGGCAGCAGGACTTTCCCCAGTCTGACCTACCTGCCACTGCTCCTGTCTCCTCGCCCTTTGATGCACCGCATCACTCCCTGAAAGACTTGCTATGGGGAATAAGTAAAAAACAACATGACACACACTCTGCTTTGTGGCCGCCCAACTGCCATGAACCCTAAGAAGTTCTGTTTTCACAACTCGCCTACACACTTCCTGGGGCTTGAGGAGAGAACCCACATCCTCTTCACACATTTAACTTTTATCTACAGAACAGAATGGCAGTTAGGTGCCAGGGTCTGATTTTAAAAAGTTCTACAAGACATGGGCTACCTGGCACCAGGATCAGCTGTATAATTTGCAGAAGCCATTGTAACATGAAAATGGCGGGGGGGGGGACACTTGTCCAAACAATAGTAAGACTTTCAAGGGGCACAGCAGCCTATAAGCAACTTCAGAGTCCCTCTAAGCTCAAGGCTCAGTGCACCTTCCCAGGTGGCATGCCCATGTCTGAGAGAGATAAAGGCTGGCACACACCAAGTGCCCCTCCACCACACCCCATAGCCCAATGGAACAGTTTATCTGGAGAGAATTAATGTTCAAGAAGCTGGATTTTTGTAAACTATGACTCTTGTCCTGAAGGCAGCCTTAGTCTCTCCTTCTGTTCCCCAGTGGTTTGTTTCTTTTGCTTTTACCATTTAGCACTCATCAGATTGTGTTATTTTTTTTTAAAGATTTTATTTATTTATTGGACAGACAGATCACAAGTAGGCAGAGAGAGACGAGGAAGCAGGCTCCCTGCTGAGCAGAGAGCCCGATGTGGGGCTCGATCCCAGGACCCCGGGGATCATGACCTGAGCTGAAGGCAGAGGCTTTAACCCACTGAGCCACCCAGGCGCCCCAGATTCTATTATTTTTTACTTGCATACACATTTGTTTTATTCTCCAGGGTATGAGCTCCTCAGCACCGCAGCCACATCCTATTCTTCCCTGAGTCCCAAACATAGCCTCTGGCACATAGTTAGCACTTAATAAATGTTTGTAGATGCAGGTCCTTAGTCTCCCCTGCCCCATGACCCTGTTATGTCTTCTTCTGTACTTAACCCACCCCAACTAAGTCATCATGCCTCACCTGGGATTGTCCTCCTAAGGCAAAATCTTGATTGGTCTGAAAGGAAAGAGATTTTTATTAGTGTTCCGGAGCTACTGGGCTAAAGGGCAAGGGTGGCCGTTTTATAATTATATTGCCTTTCATTTTACAAACTAGGTGTTAAGTCAGTTTATCTTCATAACGTGAAAGAGGAGAAGAGAGAAAAAATAAATTTCTCATTCCCCCCACATTAGACTTTAAAAGTGTTCATCCTTTAGCTTTTACTAGAAAGTAACAGGTCAAGTCTCCTTGCTATTGTCTCTCAAGGCACCATAATACCTACACAGTTGACCCTGAATGATGCAGGAGTTGAGGGTACTGACCCCTCATGCACTTGAAAATCCATGTATAACTTTTAGCTCCCCCAAAACTTCACTTATAGCCTACTGTTGACCAGAAGCCTTACTGGTAATAGTCAGTTAAAACATATTTTGTATGTTTTATTGTGTTACATATCTTATTCTTACAATAAAGTAAACTAGAGAAAATAAAACGTTATTAAGAAAATCATAAAGAAGAGAAAACACATTGACTCTGCATTGTATTTACAGGAAAATTCATGTATAAGTGGACCCACGAGGTTCAAGTCTGTATTGTTCAAGAGTCAACTATATATATTGTATCTGTACATCTGTGATGATCTGATCAGTATTGATCTCTTCCTTTAACTGTGAAGTTCCAGAGAGCAGGAAATTTGTATCAATTTTCACTCACCTCTGTATCCCGCAGTTCCTTGCATTGCACTTAAAAGAGTAGATGTTCAGCAAACATCAGAAATTTGATTAATAATCACCTGCTGTAGTATCTGGGACAAAGCTGACCTTGAAAAAAATTCATGCATTCATTCATAAATGTATGAATGAATAAATGAATTTTGCTGACATCAGAAGCTGTTCCAAGGGATTCTAGGCAACACAGAAGTGAATTCCATTTATTAATTCATTCCACAAATATTTATTAAGCACCCACCACATGTCATGGACTAGTCTAGAGGCTGGTGATAGAGAAGGGAACAAAAAAGACCTCCCCAAGTCACCAACTTGGGAAATATTTACTCAAGAACCTCCAAAGCGCTATAGGCCTGTATCTTCCGGAAATAAAAGGCATAAATGTAGCTTTCTTTTTGCAAAGACCACAGCAGCCAGGCTCTTGTCCCAGCTCTTTCGTCACTTGGCAATATGATCTTGGGAAAGAAAGGCACTTAATTCTCAAACCTTCTGGAGGGGTATGGTCTTTGTCCCTCCAATCTCGTAGACCCTTTGGTCTATAAGTCTAGATAAATGTTTTTAATGAAATAGACCCCTTGAAATTCACTGGAAATTTTGTTTTTTACTGAGAACCCCTTAGAAAATTTAGCCATCATAACATATTATAGGTAGAGTAGAATACCAAAAACAAAAAACAAAACAAAACAAAACAAAACCCAAAGAACAAACAAACAGAAAACCCCACAAAAATAAAAAAGAAAAGCAAAAAACCCCTCCAGAGGTTGGATGAGCTGCATTGCGGCAGCTCTTCAGGGAGACTCAAGCCTAAGAGACAGGAGACTCTAGAAAGTGCAACAGTGAAATGGCAATGGTTTTCTACCTATGTCCCCAGGTCTGGAAGCAGACGGAAGTGACACAGATGTCGTCACGTTGATTGGGATACTGGGGGAGTTGGTCACTTTCCCCTTAAATATCGAAAAATCACAGCAAGTTGTCAACATCGTTTGGAACTCTGAGACATCTGTTGCTTTCATAACTCCAGGAGATGCAGGAGCAGCACCCAAAGTTACTGTGACCCACCAAAATTATAACGACCGAATAAATGTCTCATGTCAGAACTACAACCTACAGATCAGTAATCTGAGGATGGAAGATTCAGGCACCTACAAAGCTGACATAAATACAAAGACCATTGAAGGGATGCTCATCACCACCACCAGGCGCTTCAACCTTCAGGTCTTCCGTGAGTAGTGCGAGGATAAAGGGCTTGCTTGGCTTTGCAAACTGGCTATCTCTAGAATGCCTCTATTTCTTTATCGACCTCCCTAATTCTTTCTGAACCTGTAAATCCACACATAAACATATCAATACTAATGAAGAGGTTGTGATTTTGCTTGTTTTTAGCTATGTAATCTTCAATCAGCGGGTTGTTCGTGTGTCTGGTTTTTCTTTTCTATAAAATGTGAATAATCATGTGATTCACTTCCCTTGGTCACTGAAAGGATCAAGTGAGATAGTGTATGAAAAGCACTTAAAAAAGCTTTTTATTTTAAAATAAGTGTAGATGCATAGAGAGGTATAAAGAACCAGGCAGGGAGGGGCACCTGGGTGGCTCAGTCAGTTAAGCGTCTGCCTTCGGCTCAGGGCAGGATCCTGGAGTCCCGGGATGGAGCCTCATGTCGGGCTCCTTGCTTAGTGGGGAATCTGCTTCTCCCTCTCTCTCTCCCCCTCACCCTGCTCATGCTCTCTCTCTGTCTCTGTCTCTCATACATAAATAAAATCTTTGAAAAAAAGAAGAGGTTCTGTGTGCACGTTCCCTAGTCCCCCCAGTGGTGGCATCTTGTGTAACTATAGGACAATATCAAAGCCAGGAAGCTGACACAGGCCTCCCTAGGAAGCTGACTCAGACGTCAGCAGTTGTACGGGCTCCTCCATGTGTAAGTGTACGTGTGGCTTGCACAGTTTATTCACCTGCGTGCCCTCATGTGTCATGACCACAACCAAGGTCCTGAACTGCACCACTGCAGCAAGAGTCCCTCAGCCGTTCAGAGTCACCTGCTCCTGGAAGACCTTACTCCGTTCTTCATACCCATCATTATGCTATTTCACACATGTCACATACGTGGACTATGCGGCATGCATATGCTTTTGAGACTGGCTTTTTTCACGCAGCATAATTTGAGAGTCATCCTAATTATTGCAAGTATCAGTAGTTTTTATCTTTTTACGGCTGGTTAGTATTCCATGGTGTAGACCGACCAGTCTGTTTAAACATTCACTGATGAAGGGATATTTTTTAAATTTTAAAAAATTTTTATAAACATATAATGTAGTATTAACCCCAGGGGTACAGGTCTGTGAATCACCAGGTTAAACACTTCACAGCACTCACCATAGCATGTGCCCTCCCTCCCCAATGTCCATAACCACACCACCCTCTCCCTACCCCACTCCCCCTGGCCCCCCTTCAGTTTTTTTTTATGACATTAAGAGTCTCTTTTGGGGGACGCCTGGGTGGCTCAGTTGGTTAAGTGGCTGCCTTCGGCTCAGGTCATGATCCCAGCGTCCTGGGATCGAGTCCCGCATCGGGCTCCTTGCTCGGCAGGGAGCCTGCTTCTCCCTCTGCCTCTGCCTGTGCTCACTCTCTCTCTCTCTCCCTCTCTCTCTGTCAAATAAATAAATAAAATATTTTAAAAAAGAGTCTCTTTTGGGGGGCGCCTGGGTGGCTCAGTGGGTTAAAGCCTCTGCCTTCAGCTCAGGTCATGATCCTAGGGTCCTGGGATCGAGCCCCACATCGGGCTCTCTGCTCAGCGGGGAGCCTGTTTCTTCCTCTCTCTTCCTGCTTCTCTGCCTACCTGTGATCTCTGTCAAATAAATAAAATCTAAAAAAAAAAAAAAGAGTCTCTTTGGGTTTACCTCCCTCCCGATCCCATCTTGTTTCATTTATTCTTTTCCTACCCCCCAAACCACCCACGTTGCCTCTCCACTTCCTCATATCAGGGAGATCATATGATAGTTGTCGTTCTCTGATTGGCTTATTTCGCTAAGCATAATACCCTCTAGTTCCATCCACGTCATCACAAATGGCAAGATTTCATTTCTTCTGATGGCTGCATAGTATTCCATTGTATATATATACCACATGATGAAAGGATATTTTAGTTAGCTCCAGTTTGGGGGCAATTACAAATAAAGCTGCTATGCACATTCATGTGCAAGTTTCTGCATGAAATGACTTTTTGCTTCTCCAGGATAAATGGCCCAAGAAGGAAAACACATGGTAAATTCATTTTTTCTTTTATTTGTTTAAAAAATTTTATTGTGATAAAAATATATGTAACACAACATTAAACACTTTAACCATTTTTTAAAAGATTTATTTATTTATTTTAGAGAGAGAGAGTGCATGCAAGCAGAGGGGAGGGGCAGAAAGAGAGGAAGAGAGAGATAGAGAGAAGCAGACTTCCCGCTGAGCATAGAGCTCCAACATGGGGCTCGATCCTAGGACTCCCACATCATGACCCAAGCTGAAATCAAGAGTGGGATGCTTCACCGGCTGAGCCACACAGGTGCCCCTGCTTTCATCTCTTTATATGTTCAGTTTTACCCACTCAATCTCTGGGAGGTGTCATACCATTCGCAGGTAGAGCAGACCACTGGAAAGTCTCAGAGAAAGCCAGATTGCTTACCTAACACAATCTGTACCTTTGGGGGAGTTAGTGGAGAAGATAATGAGACAGGAACTGACACTTATTGAATTCTGTGTGTCTGCCATTTTACCACCCAATTTTAAAAAATATGTAGAGATCATATTTTTTGATGTAGAGATCATACATTTAGGCAACACATGCACAGAGTCGAAGACAATACTCAATGCATTGCAACTCTCCCTTCTCAGAGGCAGTCCCTGTTGCTGGCTTGTTTTGTCTTTCCTAGACATATTCAGATAATGAATATTCAGATAATGAATATAATGAATATGTCAGATAAATATGTCTAGACAGATGATAGGCAGATGGATGGAGACGGGTTTTAGAGTGTTCTTTAAATACAATCGCTCATTAGTCCTCACAACAAACAAGCCAAGCAAGAGAAAATTCTATCAGTGTTTTAATGGATGGAGCTAAACCTCCGTGAGGCTGTGTGCATCCCCTTTCTGGAGAGCAGCAGCGCCTGGTGGGACCCAGGTCTCCAGTGGCTTCCCCACTCTCAGCCACAGCCCTGACCTTCTCTGTCCATCAGCCTGATGCAGGTAACATCTCTGTTCCTGCTGAGAAGAATGAGATGGGATCCTATCTTTACCGCTATCCCCCACCTCGACACTCAGCAAAAAAGAGTTTCTCTAAAAATAAGTAAATATCAAGCAGAGACTTGAATATTCCTGTACATCCAGTTTCTAAAGAAATGCATGCACATACACACACACACACACACACAGACTTTGGCTCATTTTTTGCTATATATGTCTGTATTGATCACTGTTGTAGCTCATCAAGGTCACTCCAAACTTCTTTGGGAGCTTTTTCACAAGTCACCATAATTCTGGTCTGGAGTAGATCCCTCTAAGAGACGCACAGGACCAGGGTTTCTGGTGCGGTTGGAATGAAAAACATTTATAGATTCCTCCTTACCATATTCTACTTCCTTGCAGGCACAGACAACTTTAAAAATACTACATGAACCAGAAAGCCACATGCCGGCTCCTTCTGAACCCTTCCCACGTGGCCAGGATAGAGGGAACAAGGCCCAGCACAGCAGCCTGGCCAAGAATTAACTAAATTTACCAACTTGGAACGTGGGCACTTTCTTATCTGCCGGTGAAGGGAAGAACTTCCCTTTCCTTCTGCCAGGCCTAGATAGTTCTTACTTCAACCTAAATATAATTGCTCTTCCGCAACCCCTTACCAGGCTACCACTTGGACAGTTAACCTTTTGGTTGCTTTAGTAAAAACATCTTTTAAAATGAACTTTTGGAGGGATTTTAACTTTTCAATGTGGCACTTCAGAACAATACAAAACAACTCAATGAAGACATACCAGAAAACACAGCCAAAAATGTTTGTGTAGAGACTTTCATGCAGCGGTGCACGGGTTCTTGACGGCATGTGTGATCCAAAGGGAGTGTGGCCCGTGATTTCATAAATGGTAGTAAATATACACCGGTCTTAATTGTGTATCCCATAGAGCTAGCTGTTTGCACAGAACGTTTTCATGAGTTTTGCTGAATGTTTACCCTTCCCAGCCTTCAGGTGTTGAAGAAGCCAAAGGGCATACTGGCGGGTAGTTTTGTGAAGCGAGCTAATCAGGAAAAAGTGACCCAACAAAACATGTATTTCAGACCTTCGCTTGCACGTCTACGCAAGAGACTTCTTTGCTGAATCGGATAATGGTTTTCAAATACCGGCAGAATATTTCCGAGTTTCTTTGGCGCTGTTCACAGTGTAATGGCTGCAGACAGGAGGCACACTGAAGTTTAATTGACTTCAGCCGTCTCTCTTCTGTTGCTTTTTTCAGTCTTGAGTGACAACCCGTAGACCCGTCAACCCAGCCCAAGTCTGAGCATTTGCCAGTTTCTTTTATTTGAGGAGAGATAAAGGGGGACAGAGGGAGGAGGAGGGAATCCTAAGCAAGCACCATGCCGGGTGCAGAGCCCCACGCGAGGCTTGATCTCATGACCCTGAGATCAGGAAGTGAGCCGAAATCAAGAGACAGAACCGCCCAGGCATCTCCTGATTTGTCCATTGCTGTGGTGTAAAGACTCCCCCTGTGTTTTAAAGCTTGCAGAATTGGGAAGACTTTGTATCTCATTACAAAAGACAGATCTAGTAGATGTAAATAACTTTTAGAGCGTAGGTAACAGCAAGTCGGCCAAAAAAAATAGAAAGCGGTGAATTTTGAGCATGTATTAGCTTTTTTAAAACGTGATTTATTTTATCGTAAGTTGTTACCATTTCATTGTTCACGATGGCTGTGCTTAACAAACCCCTTGAATTTCCGAGAACCCAGCAGCTGGCTCTCCTGAGACAGCTGTAGCTCCCGCTCACCCCTGACCCTGTGTCTCCCTCCTAGGCCGGCTTGGGAAGCCACGAATCATGCAGAGTGTAATGACGTCTCTGAACAGCACCTGCAACGTCACTCTGACGTGCTCTGTGGAGAAGGAAGAAGAGAATGTCACATACAGTTGGAGTCCTCTGGGGGAGAAGGGGAATGTAATTCGAATCTCCCGGACCCCCGACAACCAGGAGCTGACCTACACGTGCACAGCCCGGAACCCCGTCAGCAACAGCTCGGACTCCATCTCTGCTCAGCAGCTCTGTGCAGGTCGCCGGCTCCGTCCATCTCCCCTGCAGTCTCCAAGACCCCCTCGGAAGAGCGGCCTAAGCTGGGCCCTGTTCCCCAGGGGGGTGTCCCTCCCTCAGGCCAGGCCTGGTCCCCAGGGGCGTCTCCCCCCGGGAGGGCCTGGAAAAGGGGCCAGAGCTGTCTGAGATGGGCCGGGTGTTTGCAGTGTTCCGAGGCAGCCCCTGCCTGGCCCTCTGACTCTGCTCCTAACGCTGACTTGGAATACCAGAAAGTCCAGTTTCCCTTGGAGCTGTGGCACTCCCCCGGCGGGCACCCCTTTAGATAGTGCCCCTAAGTGTGGCCAAGTCTCACTGTCTCTTCTGTTTCCAGACACAGCAACGGGCCTCCGTTCTCGCCACACTGGGCTGCGGAGCGGGCTGGCCGGGCTCTTTCTGTTTATACTCATCGTGCCTTTGGTGCTTTTGTTCCTTCTGCGCAAACGAGGAGAAGGTAGGATTTCTCCAGAAGGTAAAATGTGGAAATACACCTTCCTTCTTCCTGGGACTGGAGTCATCTATCCAAGGTGGGGTAGAGAGGTCCCTCGTTCCGGGGAATCTGCCTTCCTCCGATGCGCACTCCTCCACCCCACCCTCTCCAGAGTGCTGACCCCTGGATGCCAGTGCTCTGAGGGAGCTCCGGAACCCGCTCCTGCTGTCACCAGTGTCTGGCGGGCCCAGAACCTGGGTGTGAGTTCACTACTGCCACGGAGGAGCTGTGCTTCACGGGATGTGTGTCTTTCCTTCTCTGGCCTAGTGCTCTCACATGTAAAATGAGATCTGAACTATAGGGTATCCTGAGTCACTTCCAAATCCACCATATTTTGACTTTGGAGAGTCCCTGACGGACATGTACTAACTTTTCATTCCATGGACATCACTAGATCCCTCTGGATACCTCTGGATCCTTCTGTAATTGTGCCATTTGCAATGCAGAAAACCTAATCTTGGGCTCCCCAGAGGATCATTAAGCCCTCCTATTCCTCCAACCCCATAACCTCCCCAAATCTTCCTTTCCCCCCAATCACAGTAACAAGCCTGGGTGTGGAGAGCTGCACCTCTCTTTCCATGTTCCTGACTCTCCTTTGGGTCTGATTCCTCAGGTTCCTTCTTGAAGCCCTTCAGTAAGAACTCTGGTAAGTTCCCAGCCACGAGTTTCCACGGATGACAACTGGGAGCGATGAGTTCTGGCAGATGGGTTAAGCCTCAGCTTCTGTTTTGTAGACGGTCTGGGCCGAAGTCCCAGCTTGACCGTTTATCAGCTATGAGTGATCTGTCACCACAAGCCTCGGTTTTGTCAGTGGTAAAACAGACATACATACTTATTAACGGGATTAAATGGAATTACCCACATTAAGTACTTAGCCTGGAGCCTGGTGCATAGTAAGAACTCAGTAAATATCAGCACAGCGCTTACACCTGACCGTCCAGCCTTGGCACGGAAGGAGGCTTTCCAGGGCAGAGAATTTAACTCAAATGGGAGTGATGGGGAGAAGTCCCGTAACCTGACTCAGGCCATAGGTGAGGAGATGTCTCCAAGACACATCTGTCTTCAATCCCTCACGGTCTCTTGGGAAGGAAGAAGTGCCACTTTTTTCCTCTACCAACGAGATGACAGAGAGCACCCCGGCTGACTCTCCTGGAGAGTCGGAGGTAGGGTCTGAGAAAGGACTTACTTCTGTGTGCCACTCAGCTCACCACCATTTGTGGATGTGTTGGTGCCTCGAAACAGCTCTCTTTGACTTCGCCCTAAAATGTTGCATGTTAGGAGCAGGAAGAGGAGCACACTAGGACAGATGCCTTTACCAGCCCAGGAATTTTTTGTTTTAAGATTTTATCTATTTATTTGACAGAGAGAGAGAGAGACAGCAGAGAGGGAACACAAGCAGGGGGAGTGGGAGAGGGAGAAGCAGACTTCCTGTTGAGCAGGGAGCCCATGTGGGACTTGATCTCGGGACACCTGGGATCATGAACTAAGTGGAAGGCAGATGCTTAACTGACTGAGCCACCCAGGTGCCCAGCCTAGGAATTCTTCTTTTTAAATTAACATATAATGTAGTATTTGCCGCAGAGGTATGGCTCTGAATCGTCAGGCTTATACATCTCACAGCACTCACCATAGCATGTACCCTCCCCAATGTCCACCACCCAGCCACCCTCTCCCTCCCCTCCCACCCCCCAGCAACCCTCGGTTTGTTTCATGAGGTTAAGAGTCTCTTATGGTTTGTCTCCCTCCCGATCCCATCTTGTTTCATTTTTTCCTTCCCTACCCCCAAGACCCCCTGCTCTGCTCTCAAATTCCTCATATCAGAGAGATCATATGATAATTGTCTTTCTCTGATTGACTTATTTTGCTCAGCATAATTCCCTCTAGTTCCTTCCATATTGTTGCAAATGGCAAGTTTTTGGGGTTTTTGATGGCTGCCTAGTATTACATTATATGTATATACACACACATATATCCGCCGTCTTCTTTATCCATTCTTCTGTTGATGGACACCTAGGTTCTTTCTGTAGTTTGGCTATTGTCAGCCCAGGAATTCCTAAGAGTAGGGACTTGTCTCTGCGGTCTTTGCCTCCCATGGAGCCTGGTGCACAGAGGAAGCCTCTCATCACTGTTTTACCATGTGGCTCAATCAAGCAGACAACCAATGTCTGTAGAGTATCTTCTCTGTGCTTTTCCCTGGGGACAGTTACAGGAAGGCGTGGGCAAAGGAGTCCGACACAATGTGTAACTAGAGGGAATCAACCTCATGGAAAAACCAAGACCCTCGCATGAGAAGACAATGAGCCCAGGCGAGGCAGTCAGCACCATGTGCCAGAGATGCCATGCGAGACCCTGCGGGGAGGGGCTGCCTCTGACTGCCCGCCCGGGCCGGGAGGACCTCGTTAGCCTCATGTGGATTCTGGAGTAGAGCCCTGGGTGAGCCAGGCCTGAGCTGGCGCCTCCCACAACACATGAAATCCCGACAAGAGGGAGAGGCCGTCCCAGGACCCGAGCATCCGTCTCAAGGCGATGTTAGCCCTCTGACCTTTTAGGGCTTCGTTTCTTTACCTTAAAAAGAGAACCTCAGGGGCACCTGGGTGGCTCAGTGGGTTAAGCCTCTGCCTTCAGCTCAGGTCATGGTCTCAGAGTCCTGGGATCGAGCCCCTCATTGTGCTCTCTGCTCAGCATGGAGCCTGCTTTCTCCTCTCTCTACCTGCCTCTCTGCATACTTGTCATCTCTCTCTCTCTCTGTCAAGTAAATAAATAAATTCTTTTTTTAAAAAAAGAAAACCTCAGAGGAAGTCATCTCTAAAACCCATCCGCCTCTCATACCCTATGTTTCTATGTTTCTTTGTGATGCAGATGCCACCTCGAAGAAAACAATATACACCTACGTCATGGTGACCAGAGCTGCCCCCCCAGCAGAGGGCAGAATCTACGATGAAATTCCCCTGTCCAAGGTGAGCTGATGCCACTCATGGGTCCTCACACCACCCCCAGGGTAAGGGAGTTGGGGGCAGCAGGCCAGGGATCTAGAGGGTCCAACCAAGCATCGTCATGTCAGGGAAATGATGCCGTGAGTCCCCCTGTGGGGACAGGAACATGGCCAGTCGTCACTGCACGGCATCCTCCAGGGGAGGCGGCTGTCAGCTTCCACACGGGGGTCTGGCTCTGAGCGACGTGAGAGGCCTGACTAGGAGTGGGGTGCCCTCCGCGAGGGACAAACAGTAAGGGGGCTGTTTAGGTGTGAGGTGAGGGCTACTAGGTGGCCACCAACATGGGAACAGGAGGCTAAGGGGCCTTTAAGAGCACAGAACTGAGAGAGATTCCCCTCTTGTTTTTAAGATTTAGTTTACTTGAGAGAGAGCACCAACAGGGTGGAGAGGCAGAGGGAGAAGCTCCCCACTGAGCAGGGAGCCCGATGCGGGGCTCGATCCCAGGACCCTGAGATCATGACCTGAGCTGAAGGTGGACCCTTAACTGACTGAGCCACCCAGGCTCTCCAAGAGGTCCCCTTGACCTTCCTGGTCTGGAGGTGACACACCCCCTCCTCCCACCTGCCCTTCACCTGCCTGACCCCCCCTCACCTCCACCCTGAACCCACCTTCTACAGGCACCACTTTCCTCTGTGCTCCCCGACCCTGGCCTGCTCCCCAAAGTCTATGGGAGTGGAAGGGCAACGGAGGTCTGCCTGGTCCAGCTAGCACTGAGCTTGTGCTGATGGGCGACTAGGTGCCCAGAGCCAAAATCTTCATGGGCAAGACCCAGTGTGAACCACACAAACCCCTCCTCTTGGATCCTGAGGGTTTTACCCAACTGCTACCCACTCCTCCTGCCCCGAACCCTGCCCTGACCCTCTCGAGGCTGGATGGAACCAGAGCGGAGGCGGGGAGAGGAGGCAACCTGGTGGGAATGGGAGCAGGGGGGCAGCAGGCCAGGCAGAGGTGAGGAGGGGGCCTCACCAGGTTTTGCCTGGGCCCCTCACTGAGGTGTTTTACAGGAGCTCCCTGCCAAGGAGGACCCAGTGAACAGGGTTTACTCCACATTGCAGATGGATAAGGTAAATCCTTTTGATTTTTTACCCCAGCCCGTGTGTTCCAGCCATTCTGCTGTGCCCTGTCCATCCAAGCAGGGGCCAGTAGTTCGCTTGGTGCTTCTCTCTGTCCCTCTTAGGACTAACTGCTGAGGGCCTTGGCCTACAGCGTTCCACACCTGCACAGAACCCAGCTCCGGGTCCGTGGTCATCCAAAAGCTGGCTTACTTGGGGTGCTGAGCCTGCCTCTAAATGCAGGAGTCCCCGGGCCTCTGAACTGCGGGGTTCAAACTCTAGCTTCTCAAGGAGTTGGGGCCATGTGGGCTCACAGGATAAAATTAGACAACAGGTGCCCCCCTCTGGACAGACACAGGCCCACAGCAGGGGCCCAGCCCGGGAAGTAGAACACAGGCTGAATTTCAGTTCCCATTTCCTCTGCCAGCTGACTTGCACAGTGTGCAACCTGCACCACAGCTCGAAATGGAGCAGTGACACGCACAGAGCCCTGTGCCTCAGTGTCCTGCTCTGGACTCTGCATAGAGGGCAGGTGAGACTTTCCATTTGGGGCATCTCTCACTGTCTGTGAGGATCCTCATTTCTGCTACAGTCAGAAGGACAGCTTTGGGGTCTTTTGGCGAATCGAATGTTTTGTCAGTGTTCCTGTGTAATAGCTGAGCAAAATCATCGTGAAAGATAAGTAGGAACCCGGGGTTTGGGGGGAAGAGAAAGTCCAGAGAACAAATGAAGAGCAGGAGGAGACATTAGGAAATGGGCCGCAAATGGGTGGGGAATGAGAATTAAGAGCTGGTTCGGTGGAGGGCATCTGTGAGCTGCAGAAGCAGGAGGCTTGCAAGAGAACGCGTGCTTGCGTGCTCGGGTGGTTGGGGTGTGGGGCTAAGCCAATGTCCTGGAGCACAAGACAGAAGGGCCTTTGCTCTCTCAGTGCTCAGGAGAGGGAAGGGGGGAGAAGGAGACAGAGGGACAGCGGAGGGACAAAGGACAGGCGAAGGGGAAGGAAGAAGTGAGGGGAGGGGCCGCATCTGTGAGCCGGGATCTGAAGGACGGGGAAGGACACAGGAGGAGACATTGGCAAGGACTCACCAGGGCGGCCCAGGCTGCGGCATCTCAAAGCACATCCTCTAGACAAGGTCGAGAGCAATTATTGATTGGTCACTAGGTGATGTGGAAGACTTATTTTCCCGTCCTGTCAGGTCCACTTTACTTGGGAGTGGGGTGTGGGGAGGGCTCTAGGTCTGTCCACATAACTAGAGCACAGGACACTAGTGGAGGCAGCACTTGTGGGGGTTCAGAAGGAGCTGAGGCTCAGCTAGGAGCAAGGAAGGTGGGTAGATTGAGCCTGGAAGCTGCCCAAGCCTATCATCAGATCGATGCAAATACCCCCATTTCTTCCTGCTGCCTTTTTCCTGGGCTCCACTGCTGATTACCCAAGGGCTTGCAAGTGGGTGCCCGCAGCATGGGCACCCTCTCTCTGGGCCTTCTGTCTGTCCTGGTACCGCCCGGGCCCGGCTTCCCATGCAGCATCTCTCAGTTAACCTGCCGCTCTAACTCCCTCTTGCGCACAGACGGGGAAAACCAACGCTCAGGACAGCAAAACTCCTGGGATTTCAGCCTATGAAAATGTGGTCTAGGCTCCTGGGCAACCTTCTCCCTGTGGACACTGAGCTTCAGCCACCATTGATAGCCCAGCAGATGCCCCGGACCCAGACTTTCTCTGTGCATGTCTCTGCAAGCCATCACACCCCAATATGTGACTTTTTGTGCCTGGAGGTGATGACCCTTCCCAGCAACCCCCTATGTAAGAAGGATTGATACCTTGCACACCTGTGCTAGGTGGTGACACACCATCTAAGACGCTCTTATCACACTCGGTGTCTGCGAGGAGACCTGATGCACAGCCTCCAAATTCTACCCAGCACCAGCGACAAACGAGACAAAAGCATCCTTTCCCTGAGGCAGATGCAGCCCCTCCCAAGCACATGGCTTGACGAATAGAGTGTGGGCTGCATTTCAGCCTCTCTGTGCCTCTTTGCCCAGGAACCTTTGTGCAGGGGACAGCTGGCTGGACCGGCCCACCCGTCCACCCCACATGATGGGGTCAGGTGGGAAGCCATCGGTGGTGTGGCTCTCAGCTGTGTAGACACACTCTCCAAATGGAGTGTTGGAAAATGCTCTTTCCAGGGACTAGACAGCTGGGGCATTTTTCCTCAGACTCTACTTCAGAAGCCTCATAAGATTTTCTTTCTGGCCAAGCGTTCAAGTTGACTGGGCCACCCGTAGGGAGCCCAGAAGCCCGGTTAAACATGATGGGGGGGGCAGCTATGCGGGCATTTCTGGATGAGATTAACATTCGGGTTGGTAGACTGAGTAAAGCAGATTAACCCTCACTCCGGCACAGGTGCCTGTCACCAGATCCATCAAGAGCCTGAAGAGAAGAAGACAGAGTAAGGGAGAATTCACTCTCTCTGCTGGACCATCTTAGAGCTGGGACATCAGTCTTTCTGCCTTAGGACTTGGACTTGGACTGAAACACACCATCAGCTCCCCTGGTTCTCAGGCCTTTGCACTTGGGCTGGAGAACTACACCATCAGCTGTCCAGCTGTAGACCTTGGGATTCTCAGTCTTCATAAGCACGCAGACCAGCTCCTTGTTACATCTGTTTCCTGTTGGTTCCATTTCTCCGCAGAGCCAGACGGATATCTATCCCAAGCAGCCTCAGCAAGAAGAAGAGACGTACACAGTACCCCACTCACCAAAAGGCCTTGACCAGCTCCATTTCTGATGCTTTAAGAGAGCTGAGCACAAGCCAACCATCGAAACAAGAGCCCTTGAAAGAAGCGAGTCATTCTTCAGAGGGGACTTGGCGATGATGGTGTAGATGATGAAACTGGCTCCCCCCTGCTCCTAAGGCTCAGTCCAGAGAATCATGGACTTCATGCTCTGGTTAGTTGTCCATGCCCCTCCCACCAGTGCTGAGGAGGAATTGCCCACGGCTGAGCAGAACTTTCAGGTCATCATGTGAAGAACCGTTTCCCATCGTGTGAGCCCCCACGGCCAGCTAAATCCCAAATCCCCATCAACAATCCTAGGCTGGGCAGCAGAAATGAGCTGCATGTAGGCAGAAGGGAGGTGTCAGTCCCAGTGAATGGGTCCATAGCACCATCTAGCCCCGACCACCGTTAGCACTGTGTTGGGGGCAAGACCCCCAGAGTATCAGATGAGCATAATGTCTGCTCTGGTCTAGTTGCTCTGTGCAAGGCAAGCACGGGCACTGGTGTTAAATGCTGAATTACACGTTTTGGGGAGTGGCGGGAGCTGGCAAAATCAGGGAAGGCTTCCTGAAGGAGGTGGGGCTTGGAGGATTGGAGGTGGGTTGAAACTAGGCTCTGGAGGAAGAGTAGGATTTGGCCCAGAATGAAGTAGACAGGTGGCATCCCACTGAGAAAAGCCCAAGAAAGAAGCGGAGGCTGGATCTGTGTGATGTGTTCTGGGCACTGCCCCAGATGCACTGAGTGCGTTCACCATCTCGTCTATGACGGCAGAGCACCTCTGCTTCAGTGTGTGCCCCTATCCCTGGCCCTTTGCACACACATCAATGCTTAGCTCAAATGTCACCTCCTCTGTGAAGCTCTCCCTGGTATCACAAGTCAAATTAATTATAGCTTTTTTTGCCCTCCTTTCCCCCGCTTTGTCCTTATATCACTGCAACTCATTTCTTTCTGCCTCACAGTATAGAACGCTATTTGTGTCCCTCCACACGTGCATGCTGAAGGGCAAGGTCCGTGACTTCAAAACCATTGAGAGTGACCCTGAACGATGAGAGTTTTGTTCCCCTGTGCACCCACCACCAGCCAACGTCGTGCCCTGCAGCAGGCTTGTGAGCAATAAATTCTTTGAATAGAATTGAAAATGACCAGCCAGCTCAAACAGAAGGTCTATGTTTCAAGCGTTGATAGACAGAAACATAGTGGAACCCAGTTACAGCGAGCCTTAAAGGTCAGAACGCAGACGTCAGCGTAAGGACACTTTGGAGGGAAAAGACTTTCAGAGTTAGACCAGCGAAGACATCACCTGAAACAATGAACCAGGTGTGAGTGAAAGGCAGTCACCCAGGGAGGAACATGAGGGAAGAAATCGACACATCATAAAGATGGAGAAGCTCCAAAGGGACACTGAACAGGCTGGGTTTCCCCTTAAATAAAAGCATGCCTCCTCACCTTTGTGTGAGCTGAGGGACCACTCCTGAACATGGTCCTTCTCTAGCCTGCCCCTACTCCTCCCTGGTGCGCTCACCCAGTCAAATTGCTAGTTTCCTACAGCCCTGGTGGCAAGTGGGGGAGAAGGAATAGAACCAGAAGCAAGTGCTCCTTGGGTCTTGCAGGAGAACAAACCTGGAAGGGAACCAGTGCCCAGGAATTCTTCATGTGGCCTTTGGGACTTGGGACCACCGAGCTCCCATCTCTCACTTTCTTTCTTCCCTAGTCTTCTGATTTATGAAGATATACGCTACTCATCCCATCCCCTAAGAGCTTGGTTCTCAGATTCTCCTTCTGTAGAATGGGTGTGATCTTCTGTACCACACCGAGATGGGCCAGTTTTTACGAAGGTGCATTGAAATTGAAATCTCGGGGCAGGGCCCTCTAGTGGCAAGCGCCGGTAAGGCAGCACGAGCCCAGCACCTGCGGGTGCACAGAGGACAGGAGGATCCGTGCAGCAAATGCCTCTCAGAAAAAGAAAGTGAAGCTAATTTAAAATGTGATGCTTTTTAAAAAGCTATAGAACGCTCTAAACTGCACAGCCCACAAGAGAGGAGTTTGTCTGGGCCACTCTGGAAACCAGGCAAAGGAAGGAAGGAGCCTGATTGGTCTGGTGGGGTTTTTTCTTTTTTAAAAGAAATAACAGAAACAAAAGAAGAGGTAAGAATTTATGAGTTGTGCAACACTATTTAAACGTTTAGAAACAACTGTGTACCTTTACATTTTGGTGACCCACCACACTCACAATAGCTAACATTTATTAGTGCTTATTATGTGCCATTTCCCACCCAAAGGTTTTATACGTACTAACTCATTTAAAGCTGGTGAGAAACATTAAAATTCACCTACTCCCAAAGTAGAGGCAATCCTCCTCCACTTTATAAATGAAGAAACTGAGCCACAGAAAGGTTCAGCAACTAGTCCAAGTTAACATGGAGGCCAGAATTCCACTGCTGGCACCCCAAGTCCACTTGGGGTCTGGGAGCGGAACCACTGTTCGCACTGCTTCCCCAGCCCACAGCTTCGCAGGGCAGAAAATTTTACTCTTGACTCCAGACCCCCCACATCTAAGCAGTCATTGGGTCTTGTCAAGTCCAACTCAACCGTATCCCCTCAATCTGCCCACCCTCCCTTCTGATGCCCACTCTCCCGGGTCATTTCTTTATCACACATGACCCAGGCTGTTCTCACATAAAGAGCAATCTTTCCAAAATGCTGGCCTTATCATTTTATTTTTCTACTGAAACATTTTTCCAGGGACCACACTCTGAGCCATTTGACCCATCAGACCGTCCAGGCCTTTCTCCTGCTTCCTCCCTCAGCTCCAGTCACACAGAAGTACATGGGATTGAGAACCCACCAAATCCTTTCCCACTCCATGCCTTTGCCATGCCGTGTCCTCTGCCTGGAAAGCCTTCTCTCCTTTCCATCCCTCGGTATTTTATACTCAACTGAACATAAGAATTGAATACACAAAGTGATGGAAGGGTTTGAGGAGTGAAACAGGGAGGATGAGTGACTCACCAAGTCTAGGAAGGTGTTAGAGCTCTAGGGGGAATTTGCCTCTGGAAACAGTGCTGCCCATTGCACGATGCCAGGAGTCCATATTCCAACCAAAGCCACAAGTATCTGAGAGCCTAAGGTGCCTCACCACTGTGGCTGCCACCACTGGAGCCAGAGCCCACAAATAGTGGTTCCAAGACCACTGGAATGACTGCTGGAACTGCATTGCTAGACCAAGAACCCTGGAGTTGCTTTCATTTCCCACCATTGTTGTTACTGCTGGGGACATTAACAGAAGCCAAGAAGAAAAGAACCTTTCTCCCTTCTTCCCACTTTCCAGTGTCTCACCAGTACCACCCACTGATAAAACTACAGAATAATATCCCTCATGAAAGCTGATTATTCCTGGAAGGCAAAGATGGTTCAACATTAAAAAAAAAAAATGAATGCAATAGAACAGATTGATAGAATGAAGGGTGAAAAAAAACCCATATGATCATCTCAATTGATGCAAAAAAACAAATTTGACAAAATTCAACACCCTTGTCATGATCAAAAACAGTGAACAGAATAAGAATACAAGGAAACTACTTCCACATAATAAAAGCCATGTATTAGTT
This sequence comes from Taxidea taxus jeffersonii, assembly GCA_003697995.1. NCBI lineage: Eukaryota > Metazoa > Chordata > Mammalia > Carnivora > Mustelidae > Taxidea > Taxidea taxus. Next base: position 63,152 of record ML103698.1, on the reverse strand, counting down.
GGCCAAAGGATGCCATAACAAAGTACAACAGGCTGGGTGGTTTAAACAAGAGAAGTGTATTTTCTCACAATCCTGGAGGCTAGAAGTCTGCAATTAATATGTCAGCAAGGTCAGTTTATTGTGAAGCCTCTCTCTCTGGCTTGTAGGTAGCTTTCTTCTCCCTGTGTCTTCACACGGGTCTCTCTCAGTGCATGTCTGCGTTCTAATCTCTTCTTCTTATGAAGAGATCAAGCTTATTGAATTAGGGCCCACCCACATGACCTTATTTTAACTTAGTTACCTCTTTAAATACCTTATCTCCAAATACAGTCACATCCTGAGATACTGGGGGTTAGGACTTCAACATACGGATTTGGGAAAGACACATTTCAACCTATAACATTCTGCCTTCTGCATCCCCCAAATCCATGTCCTTTTAACAAGTAAAATGTGTTTACTCTATCCCAATAGCCCCAAAGTCTTAACCCATTCCAATATCAACTCTCAATCCAAAATCTCCTTTAAATATCATCTAAATCAGGTATGTGGGAATCTCAAGGTATGATTTATCCTGAGGGAAAATTCAACTCCAGTCGTGAATCTGTAAAACTGGACAAGCTATATGCTTTTCCAATATAATGGTAAGACAAGCAAAGGATAGACATGTCCACTCCAAAGGGAGAAAGAGAAAAGAGGAGTCACATTTTTTGTTTTGTTTTTTTAGGTTCCATACATAGGCGAAATCATATGGAATTTGTCTTTCTCTGTCTAACTTATTTCATTTAGCGTAACGCCCTCAAGGACCGACCATGTTGCTATGATTTCCCTTATGTGTGGAATCTAAAACACAGCAAACAATCAAATTTTGACGATAACAAACTTTCAAATTATGACAATAACAACCCAAACCACCCTAAGCTCATGGATATGGATAACAAATTAGTGGTCGTTGGGGTTGGGCTGGGGGCGTGAGGAGAGTGCAAAGTAGGAGAAGCTCAAAAGATAAAAACTCCCAGTTACAGAATAAAGAAGTCATGGGGGTGTACTTGCAGAAACCATAGTTAATAGCACTGTATTGCATATTTGAAAGTTGCTAAGAATAAATCTTAAAAGTTCTCAACACAAGAAAAAAAATTGTAGCGGTGTATGGTGACAGATGATAACTAGACTTGTTGTGGCAGTTACTTCCCATTATATACAAATGCGGAGCCATTATGTTGGATACCTGAAGCTAATATAATTATATGTCAATTGCACCTCAGTAAAAAAAGAAAAGGGGTCACAGGTCCCAAGCAAGTCTAAAACCTAGCAGGGCAGATTTTATTAGATTTTAAGACATGGGAGTAATCTTCTTTGGCCCTATGCTCTGTTCTTTGGTCCCCCTGGGTGGCCCTGCCTTCTGGGACAACCAGGTTTGTCCTCTCCACCTTCACCAATGGTCCCACCCCTCCGTAACTGAAAGCTGTGCCCTAGGGCCCATAGTGGCAGTATCAGCCCTGCCTTTTTTCTCTTTGCGGAAGGATAACAGATGTTTGTTGCTAGATAACTTCATTGGTCTGTCCTGTAGAATTCCAGAAATCCCGTGGCCTTCCTTCATCTAGTCTTGTCTCTGTTTCCTTCAGTCCAAGCTGACAGCATTTCTGTTGGTATAAAATCCCCCAAAGCCTTGCCAGTCTCCCATGCAATTCACAGAGGGTCTATGCCATTCAGAGAAGAGAGTCTTGCCCAGGTCATTCCTGGATAACCCCATGTCTATTCTTGGCTTCTACTGAAATGACTAGTTGTATCTATAAGTCACACACCTGTAATTCAGCCCCATAATAGGCCATATATGACAAAATCACAGCTAATATTATACTCAAAGGTAAAAGAATAAAAGCTTTCTCCCTAAGATAAGGAAGAAGACAAGGATGTTGGTTTTTACCATTTCTATTCAACATAGTATTTGAAGTTCTAGCCAGAACAATTAGGCAAGAAAAATAAATAAAAGGCATCCAAATTGGAAAAGAAGAAATGAAATGATCTCTGTTCATAGATGACATGATCTTATATATAGAAAACCCTAAAGATTACACACACACACACACACACACACACACACACACACACACCAGTAGAGGGTGCCTGGGTGGCTTAGTGGGTTAAAGCCTCTGCCTTCAGCTCAGGTCATGATCCCAGGGTCCTGGGATTGAGCCCTACTGAGCAGAGAGCCTGCTTCCCCCCACCCCGCCTGCCTCTCTGCCTACTTGTGATTTCTGTCTGTCAAATAAATAAATAAAATCTTAAAAAGAAACTATTAGAGAGCTAATAAATGAATTAAGCAAAATAGCAGTATACAAAATGAACACACAAAACACAGTTGTTTCATACACTAACAATGAACCATACAAACAGAATTGTGAAAACGATTCCATTTACAATAACATTAAAAAGAATTAAATACTTAGGAATAAAATTAACCAAGGAGGCAAAAAATCTTAAACACAGAAAATTATAAAACATTACTGAATGAGGGATGCCTGGGTGGCTCAGTCGGTTAAGCAGCTGCCTTCCGCTCAGGTCATGATCCCAGCATCCTGGGATCGAGTCCCACATCGGGCTCCTTGCTTGGCAGGGAGCCTGCTTCTCCCTCTGCCTCTGCCTGCCTCTCTGTCTGCCTGTGCTCGATCTCTCTCTCTCTCTAACTAATAAGTAAATAAAATCTTTAAAAAAAAAAAACATTACTGAATGAAATTATAGAGAACTCCTACAACTCAATAACAACCACAATAAAACCCAAACAAACAAATTTCTAGGGGCAAAGGACTTGAGTCTTCTTCTCCAAAGAAGATAAACAAATGACCCATAAGCACATGAAAAGATGCTCAACATCACTAATCATTAAAGAAATGCAAATCAAAACCACCAATGAAATACTACTTAACATCGATGAGAATGACTATTAAAAAACAAAACAACAGGGGCACCTGGGTGGCTCAATGGGTTAAACCTCTGCCTTTGGCTTGGGTCATGACCTCAGGGTCCTGGGATGAGCCCCGCATCAGGCTCTCCGCTCAATAGGGAGCCTGCTTCCTCCTCTCTCTCTGCCTACTTGTGATCTCTGTCTGTCATATAAATAAAAAAAATCTTAAAAAAAAAAAACCAAAACAACAAATGTTGTTATCAAATTTTCTGTTATCATAAAAACAAAATGACAGATATACAGAAACTGGAATGTCCATGCATTGCTGGTGCAAATGTAAAATGGTGCAGCCACGATGGAGAATGGTTTAGTGGGTCCTCAAAATGCTAACCACAGAATTTCATATGACCCAGCAATGCCAATCCTAGGTATATATCTAAGGGAATCAAAAGCAGGGCCTCAAACAGCTACATGTGCTCCAATCTTCATTGTAAAATTATTCACAATATGCAAAAGGTGGAAACACTCCAGAGTCCACATATACATGAATGAATAAAGAAAACGTGTTATATAAAAACAATGGAATATTATTTAGCCATAAAAAAATAGAGTGAAATTCTGATACATCCTATAATATGGATATACCTTGAAAACGTTATGCTATTTGAAATAAGACAGAAACTAAAGGGCAAATATGGTATAATTCCACTTATATGAGGTATCTAGAATTAGCAAAGTCAGAGAGAGAGAAAGTAGATTAGGTTACTAGGGGCTGAAGGAAAGGAGAGATAGGGATACATTGGTTAATGGTTATAGAGAGTCTCTTTGGGATAATAAAAGGTTCTCCACCCAATCCCATTGTGTGCTTTGGTAGGGGGTGGGCGTCCAAACAAACAAGGAATTTTCCAACACCAGTTGGATGTCCTATAATTCAACTCAATTCTGACATCATCTACCTGGAGATAACATCAGGTTCTACAAGTTAAGGGTTTGGTCCCACAAGTCTGCCCTCCATCCCCATTCTAGACACCAGTCACAAAGGCAGGTCATCATCAGGGCTCTGGGCCACAGGCTATAGACTGAAAGTTCCTACAACACCCTCCTTAGGTTCAATTACTTTGCTAGAGCAGCCCGCAGATTTCAAGGAAACTCTTCATTTACTAGATTACCAGTTTATTATAAAAGGGTGTAACTCATGAACAGCCAGTGGAAGAGACGCACAAGTCAAAGTATGGGAAAGGGCAGGGAGCTTCCATGTCCTCTCTGAGGTCACCATTCTCCCAAATCTCCACATGGTCACCAACCCAGAAGCTCTCTGAACCTCCTTTTGTGTTTTCATGAAGATTTTGTTATGTAGGCATGATTGAATAATTCACTGATCATTGGCAACTGATTCAACCTCCAGCTCCCTCCCCTCCCAGAAGGTCAGGAAGTGGAGCTAAAATTTCCAACCCTCTAATCACATGGTTGATTCCCCTGGCAATCAGCCTTCCTCTTAAGGTGAAGTCCAAAAGCCACTTGTTAACATAAATCCAGCTGTTATGGAAAAGGTTCGTTATGAACAAGACACCCATTTCCCTTTTAAGGCTCTGAAAAGATTTTTAGGAACTGAGGACAAGAGACCAAATATTATAACAAAGGATATTCCCATGACTCAAGGCACTGAGGAAATTCCAAGGCTCTTGGAAGCTGTGAGACAGAAACTTTGGACAAAGACCAAATATATAAAGGAAATGAGTGACCAGGGACGCCTGGGTGGCTCAGTTGGTTAAGCGGCTGCCTTCGGCTAAGGTCATGATCCCAGCATCCTGGGGTCGAGTCCCACATCGGGCTCCTTGCTTGGCAGGGAGCCTGCTTCTCCCTCTGCCTCTGCCTGCCACTCTGCCTGCCTGTGCTCGCTCTCTCTCTCTAACTAATAAATAAATAAAATCTTTAAAAAAAAAAAAGGAAATGAGTGACCAAATATATATTTCTCATGAATCACAGTATCACAGGTAATGAAATCAGTATGGAAATAAATACAGCATATCTCAGAGACATTGTACGTGTTAACTCCAGAGCACTGCAATAAAGTGAATATCACAATAAAGCAAGTCAAGTGAATTTTTTGGTTCCCAAGTGCATATAAACATTATGATTATAGTGGGATACCTAGATGGCTCAGTCAGTTAAGTGTCTGACTTTTGATTTCAGCTCAGGTCATGATCTCAGGGTCATGGGATTGAGCCCTGAGTTGAGCGCCCTGTTCAGCGGGGAGTCTGCTGAAGATTCTCTTGTTCCCACTCCCTCATCCCCTCCCCCGTTCACACACATGCACCCCCCTCTTTTCTCAAATAAATAAATAAATCTTTCTTTTAAAGCTATGTTTATACCAAATCGTAGTCTATCAAGTGTGCAATGGCAATATGTCTCAAAAACACACACCTTCCGACTGATTACGCACGATTTTCTCCAAGCGCGGTCTCTGAGCTCGGTCTCCGAGCACGAACGGAGGCTGGGGAGACGGGAGTGATTAAACGCTTTTCTCTGAAGGCGCACTGAAGACTGGGGCCCCGAGCTCTTGGCTCCTCCGAACCGGAGACTGGGAGGCCGCCACTTTCATTCCCGTCCTCCGGAACTCTAGGGAAAGCATTCAGGGAATAAAAGCTTCCAAAAGCGAACCTGAGAGGATTACTTAGCCCGGCCCCTGGTAAGGGTGGTGCAATTCCGCCTGGGGCAGAGACACTTGAGAATCACTACAACAGGCCCCTCCCCCAGAAGATCAAAGAAATCCAGCCAAGACCAAGTTCACTTAACAAGGAGAACAGCGGATTCTTATCTGGACAAAATGACAAGGCGGAAAAAC